>JARQOD010004163.1:0-57412 GCA_033576555.1 Oophaga sylvatica | reverse complement strand
TATGTGGGGATAAACTACTGTTTGGACGCATGGCAGAGCTGAGAAGTGAAGGAGCACCGTTTGACTTTTTCAACGCAGAATTGGCTGGAATTGAGATCAGACGCCATGTCACATTTGGAGAGCCCCTGATGTGCCTAAACAGCGGAAACCCCCCAATTCTAACTCCAACCCTAACTCCAACACACCCCTAACCCTAGTCCCAACCCTAACCACAAACCTAACCCTAACACACCCCTAATCCCAACCCTAACCCTAATCCTAACTTTAGCGCCAACCCTAACCCTAACTTTAGCCGCAACCCTAACCCTAACCCTAATGGGATAATGGAAATAAATACTTTTTTTTAATTTTATTATTTTTCCCTAACTAAGGGGGTGATAAAGGGGGGTTTGATTTACTATTTATAGCAGGTTTTTATGATTGGCAGCTGTCACGCTAAAAGACGCTTTTTATTGCAAAAATAGTTTTTACATCATCACATTTTGAGAGCTATAATTTTTGCATATTTTGGCCCACAGAGTCATGTGAGGTCTTATTTTTTGCGGGACGAGTTGACGTTTTTATTGGTACCATTTTTGAGCACGTGACATTTTTTGATCGCTTTTTATTTTGATTTTTGGGAGGTTAGAATGAACAAAAATCAGCAATTCATGAATTTCTTTTGGGGGAGGCGTTTATACCGTTCCGCATGTGGTAAAATTGATAAAGCAGTTTTATTCTTCGGGTCAGTACGATTATGGCGATACCTCATTTATATCATTTTTTCATGTTTTGGCGCTTTTATAGAATAAAAACAATTTTATATAAAAAATAATTATTTTTGCATCGCTTTATTCTGCGAGCTATAAATTTTTTATTTTATCGTTGATGATGCTGTATGGTGGCTCGTTTTTTGCGGGACAAGATGACATTTTCAGCGGTACCATGTTTATTTATATTGGTCTTTTTGATCGCGTGTTATTCCACTTTTTGTTCGGCGGTATGATGATAAAGCATTGATTTTTTGCTTTGTTTTTTTTTTTTTTTTTTTAAGGGGTTCACTAAAGGGGTTAACTAGTGGACAATTTTATAAGGGGGTCGTTACGGACGCGGCGATACCAAATATGTGTACTTTTATTGCTTTGTTTTTTTTATTTACAGGAAGAAGTGAATTTATTGGGGAATATATATATATTTTTTTTATTTATTTTGGATTTGTTTTTTAAAACATGTTTATTTTTATTTTTTTAACTTTTTTACTTTGTCCCAGGGTGGGACATCACTGTATTTTATCAGATCGCTGGTGTGACAGTGTGCACAGCACTCTG
The DNA here is from genome assembly GCA_033576555.1 of Oophaga sylvatica. Classification (NCBI taxonomy): domain Eukaryota; kingdom Metazoa; phylum Chordata; class Amphibia; order Anura; family Dendrobatidae; genus Oophaga; species Oophaga sylvatica. The sequence goes on along the minus strand of JARQOD010004163.1, from coordinate 56,105 downwards.
TCACACCAGCGATCGCACAGGCATAGCTTCAGGCTTCTCAGTGCCTGCTCTCGGCAGGCACTGAGGTAGCCGCCTCCCTCCAGGACCCCGGCGCCATCTTGGATCCGGGTCCTGGGAGGGAGGAAGCCCTCAGAACAGCGCGATCACATCGCGCTGCTCTGAGGGTCTCAGGGGGGCGTGCAGGGAGCCCCCTGCCTGCGCGATCCTCCCCTGTGCCCCCAGTACACCGCGATCATGTTTGATCGCGGTGTGCAAGGGGTTAATGTGCCGGGAGCGGTCCGTGACCGCTCCTGACACGCAGTCATGGGTGTCAGCTGTGATAATCAGCTGACACCCGGCGGCGATTAGCTGCGCTCCCCTCAGGAGCGCAGCTGATCGCCTATGACGTACTATCCCGTCCCCGGTCATACGGGCCCAGGTACCATGGACGGGATAGTACGTCCGATGGCAGTAAGGGGTTAATGGCCGGCTTCTTCTCCCCACACGCTCAGGTTTTCCCGCCCAAAGTCAGTGAGCTGTGAAACCTCATATGGTGCCTCTTGTCAGTGACTGGGAATTCCCACTGAGGTGATATTTAACTCACCGCTTTCCTGTGTAGAGACACCGGGACCGGCACGGAGGCAGCTGCGTGTAATTCTGTCTTTGTTCCCGGAAGGTGCAGTTTCTATCACAAGCAGTAACAAGATGGCGGGTCCTGTGCTTAAGATAGTCCCATGTCTTTAGTAGTACTCTGTGACTTCTAAGGTCCCGCCTTCTTCTTGTAGAAATATCGCCGGCTCCTAGGTGTTGTTGATTTTAGGTCCTCCATTAAGGAGAATGAGCTCTATTTCTGGGGCCTCAGCAACAAGATGGTGAATCCAATATGGTGACTAAAGGCAGGCAGGGAAGACACCTTCTTTACAACTTGATATCTCCTGATTCCTGTCAGCTAGGGACTCAGTCCTGGTCTTGTTTTCAAGCTTATAAGCTAAGTCTGCGACCTGAGTCCGCAAAACTTGTTCTTATACCTCAATTTAAGCTTTTTTGTAGCTTTAAGGGGAATCTTAGTCAGAGCTCCAAGCTCCTGCGACTTTACATGCCCAGAGCTAGGCCACGCCCCGGTGGCTTATTTCTTGCGCCCTTAGCTGAAGTTTATATTGATATAATATTGGGTACATACGATGTTTTGATCACCTGTTAATGCATTTTAGTGCATTGTTGTGGATGCCAAAATAACTAATTTGATTTTTTTATCACTACGCCTTTAACCGATCAAATTAATTTAGTTGATATTTTTTTGGTCACAATATTTTTAAATGCAGCAAAACCAATTTTTTTATTTTTTCATGTTTTTATTTTGAATGGGACAAAGGGAGGATGATTTTAACTTTTTAATTTTTTTAAATACTTTTTAAAGTTCTTTTCTTAAACTTTTTACAGGCTTCAATAGTTCCTTTAGGGATATGTGATAAACATAGCAGGGCTTCAGCAATGCGAAGTATAGCAAATCCATGATGCCTTAGGAAAACCGGCCATGCGCCAGTGTTCATAATAGACTTACCATGAAAAACCCCGGCTGTCATTACAACCCATCAGCACCCTGCGATCATGTGATAGGGTCACCGATGGGTGGGCCTTGTAATGTGCTTCCTCCGCGCATTTGTTAATTGTCAGTGTCTGAGTGACAGCAGCATTTACCTTGTTACCAGCTGCTAGTGGATCTCAGAACAGATCAGCTGTCATGTGAGGATGAAAGATGCCGGCGGTCAGAACAAAAGGTCTCAGAAACCAACTACACATGCACTACCTTTCTCAATGTAAGTAATGTGAGCAAGGTCTGACATGTCTACTTGAAATGTGTCTTGAAGTATGCAAATCACATACTTGCACTTTCATGGCTGTTTAGTTTTGCTGCTGGTATGGAAGAATCCTGAAACTGTGACAGAGTGACTGCAGCCTTTCAGAACAAACCCCTTTAAATATTTTAAAACACGAGCCAACTGTTAAATGTATTAAGAAGATTATTTTATTGTGTGCAGGTAATGCAAAAATAAAGTAGACGTTGAGGTCATATACAGTGGGTTCGTAGAGTCTTCAGATCCTTTTAAATTTTTCACTCTTTGATTCATTGCAACCATTTGGTAATAGCTAAAAAATTCATTTTTAAAAAGATGAAAAAAACACAGGGTTTTGGTTAATATTTTTTTGCAAAAAATGTATATTAAGCCGCTCTGCCAAACATCAAGGTATACCCGTATGAGAGCAATCCCTGACTAATGTATTTAATCCCTATCTGATATATTTAACCCCTTCACCCCAAGGGTGGTTTGCACGTTAATGACCGGGCCAATTTTTACAATTCTGACCACTGTCTCTTTATTAGATTATAACTCTGGAATGCTTCAACGGATCTTCGCGATTCTGAGATTGTTTTCTCGTGGCATATTGTGCTTCATGATAGTGGTAAAACTTCTTCGATATAACTTGCGTTTATTTTTGAAAAAAATGCAAATATGGCGAAAATTTTGAAAATTTTGCAATTTTCAAATTTTGAATTTTTATTCCCTTAAAACAGAGAAATATGTCACACAAAATAGTTAATAAATAACATTTCCCACATGTCTACTTTACATCAGCACAATTTTGGAACCAAAATTTTTTTTTGTTAGGAAATTATAAGGGTTAAAATTTGACCAGCGATTTCTTATTTTTACAACAAAATTTACAAAGCCATTTTTTTTTTAGGGACCACCTCATATTTGAACTCACTTTGAGGGGTCTATATAGCAGAAAATACCCAAAAGTGACACCATTCTAAAAACTGCACCCCTCAAGGTACTCAAAACCACATTCAAGAATTTTATTAACCTTTCAGGTGCTTCACAGGAGCTGAAGCAACGTGGAAGGAAAAAATGAATATTTAACTTTTTAGCCACAAAAAATATCTTTTACAAACTTTTTTTTATTTTCACAAGGTTAAAAGGAGAAAATGGACAGATAAAGTTGTTATGCAATTTCTCCTGAGTACGCCAATACCCCATATGTGGGGAAACCACTGTTTGGGCACACGGCAGAGCTTGTAAGGGAAGGAGCGCCGTTTGACTTTTTTAAACTAAAATTGGCCGGAGTTGAGATTGGATGCCATGTCGTGTTTGGAGAGCCCCTGATGCGCCTAAACAGTGGAAACCCCCCACAAGTGACACCATTTTGAAAACTAGACCCCTAAGGAACTTATCTAGATCTGTTGTGAGCACTTTGAACCCCCAAGTGTTTCACAAAAGTTTATAATGCCTGGGTGTGAAGAAAAAAAAAAAAACAATTTTCCACAAAAATTATTTTTTAATCCCAATTTTTTTATTTTTCCCAAGGAAATTGGACCCCAAAAGTTGTTATCCAATTTGTCCTGAGTATGCTGATACCCCATATGTGGGGGGGAACTGTTTGGGTGCACGGCAGGGCTTGGAAAGAAAGTAGTAACATTTTGGAATGCAGACATTGATGGGGGGTCATGTTCCGTTTGCAGTGCCCCAGATGAGCCTAAACAGTGGAAACCCCCCACAAGTGACCCATTTTGGAAACTAGACCCCCTAAGGAACTTATCTAGATCTATGATGAGCAATTTGAACCCCCAAGTGCTTCACACAAGTTTATAAAGCCCGGGCATGAAAATAAAAAATCCTATTTTTTTCCCACAAAAATTATCTTTTAGTCACTATTTTTTTATTTTCCCAAGGGTAACAGGAGAAATTGGACCACAAAAGTTGTTGTCCAATTTGTCCTGAGTACGCTGATTCCCCATATGTGAGGGGGAACCACAGTTTGTGCGCACGGCAGAGCTCAGAATGGAAGGAGCACCATTTGACTTTTTCCAACCAAAATTGGCTGGAATTGAGATTGAACGCCTTGTTGCATTTCGAGAGCCACTGATGTGCCTAAACAGTGGAAACCCCCCACAGTGACCCCATTTGGGAAACTAGACCCCCTAAGGAACTTATCTAGATCTATGATGAGCAATTTGAACCCCCAAGTGCTTTACACAAGTTTATAACGTAGAGCCGTAAAATTAAAAAATCATATTTTTTCCACAAAAAAGATCTTTTCACCACAATTTTTATTTTCCCAAGGGTAACTAGACTCCAAAAGTTATTGTTCAATTTGTCCTGAGTACGCTGATACCCCATATGTGGGGGTAAACCACTGTTTGGGTGCATGGCAGAGTTTGGAAGGGAAGGAGCGCCGTTTGACTTTTTCAATGCAGAATTGGCTGGCTGACATGTTGTGTTTGGAGAGCTCCTGATCTGCCTAAACAGTGGAAACCCCCCACAAGTGACACCATTTTGGAAACTAGACCCCTCAAGGAACTTATCTAGATGTGTGGTGAGCACTTTGAACCCCAAAGTGCTTCACAGAAGTTTATAATGTGCAGCCGTAAAATAAAATTTTTTTTTTTTTACTAAAATGTTTTTTCGCCCCCAATATTTTATTTTCACAAGGGTAACAGGAGAAATTGGACCCCAAAAGTTGTTGTCCAATTTGTCCTGAGTATGCTAATACCCAGTATGTGGGAGAAAACTACTGTATGGGCACACGTTGGGGCTCGGAAGGGAAGTAGTGACGCTTTGGATTGCAGACTTTGATGGAATGGTCTGGGGGCGTCATGTCGCATTTGGAGAGCCCCTGATGTGCCTAAACAGTGGAAACCTCCCACAAGTGACCCCATTTTGGAATATAGACCCCACAAGGAACTTATCTAGATGTGTGGTGAGCACTTTGAACCCCAAAGTGCTTCACAGAAGTTTATAATGTACAGCCGTAAAAATAAAAAATCCTTTTTTTTTTACAAAAATGATTTTTTTCGCCCCCAATATTTTATTTTCACAAGGGTAACAGGAGAAATTGGACCCCAAAAGTTGTTGTCCAATTTATCCTGAGTATGCTGATACCTAATATGTGGGAGAAAACTACTGTATGGGTACACGATGGGGCTCGGAAGGGAAGTAGTGACGTTTTGGATTGCAGAATTTGATGGAATGGTCTGGGGGCGTCATGTCGCATTTGGAGAGCCCCTGATGCGCCTAAACAGTGGAAACCCCCACAAGTGACCCCATTTTGGAAAATAGACCCGACAATGAACTTATTTAGATGTGTGGTGAGTAGTGTTGAGCGATACTTCCCGATATCAAGAAGTATCGGATCGGATTGGGTATCGACGATACCCAAAAAGTATCGGCGATACCCGATTCCGATACCGGAAATCCAATGCAAGTCTATGGGACAGAAATATCGGAATTAAAAAAAAACCTTTCTTTCCTTGTAAACACTATATATATACACATAGAATACATATATATATATATATATATATAACATGTCATTGTGACATATATATATATATATATATATTATATATATACATATATTTATAGTTCATACACTTCTACATAGTAAAATAGCCTCTGATTCAATTGCCGTGCAATTGCCGGCTTTTGTGAAGTTACAGAAGTACACGACATGTAATGACACATGGTTTACATAGAGTTAACCATGTCTTTTCATGTAGTTTGATATCTGGTTTTCACAAACAATTACATGAGTGTATGTGTGCAAAATTTCACACATGTAGGGGTTAATTAAAGGTGTAAATTCGTTGTAAAAAAAAACTCCCTTTTTTTCCAATTTACACCTTTAATTAACCCCTACATGTGTGAAATTTGCACAGATACACTCATGTAAATGTTCGTGAAAACCATATATCAAACAACATGAAATGACATGGTTAACTCTATGTAAACCATGTGTCATTTCATGTCGGGTTCTGTATTTTCACAAAAGCCGGCAATTGAATTAGCGGCTATTATACTATGTAGAAGTGTGTGAACTATAAATATAAATATATATATATATATATATATGTGTCACAAATTCAATGACATGTTATTTTAAATATATATATATATATATAATATTATATATATATAATATATGAGGTGTAAAATTGTTGAAAAAAAATGCGTGGGCTCCCGCCCTATTTTCTCAACCAGACAGACAAAGCCAGCGAGTGAGGGCAGATAATAATAGCCCAGAGAGGGATCATTATTTTTGGCCCCCCCTGGCTACTAACATCTGCCCCCAGACACCCCAGAAAAGGCAAATCTATAATTAGATTTGCCCTTTCTGGCACTTTGCCCGTCTATTCCCATTGCCCTGTAGCGGTGGCTAATGGGTTAATAAGGGGTTAAAGCCACCTTGCTATTGAAAGGTGACCTTAAGCCAGGTTAATAATTGAGAGCTGTCAATTAGACAACTATCAATTATTAATCCTATTGTATGAAATAAAAATAAAACACACACACTTTAATTAAAAATCATTTTAATGAAATAAAAACAGTTTTTGACCATATTTTATTTTACTGCTAAAACCATTTCCTGTAATAAAAATAAAATAAAAAAGCAACATTATTCTTACCTATCCTATGTTCAGTCAGGTTTCCCGATGTAATCCATCAGAAAGGGTTAATGTTTACTGCAGGGACCGCAGCTAAAGCTGCAGCCTCACAGTAAACACCTGACTGAATAATCTCCTCTCCTGGCTGACAGGAGAGGAAGTGGTTAGCATAATTGATTGCTTCCCACTTTCACTTCAGGTCAGCCTGGGACACCCACAGCATCAGAGGTAATCCCAGCTGACCTGAAGTGAACTGATTAACAAAAATAGGGGATCCCCTCGAAAAAAAAATGGCGTGGGGTCCCCCCTATTTTTGTTAACCAGCCTGATATAGCAGACTACTGAAGCCTGGATTTTCAGGCTGTTAAGGAGCCAATATCCATGGACCTTGCAAGCCTGATAATACCAGGCCACAACAGTCTGCTTATCTTGGCTGGTTGACAAAAATAGGGGATCCCCTCGAAAAAAAAAATGGTGTGGGGTCCCCCCTATTTTTGTTAACCAGCCAGATGAAGCAGACTGCTGAGGCCTGGTTTTTCAGGCTGGTAAGGATCCACTATCCATGGACCTTGCAAGCCTGATAATACCAGGCCACAGCAGTCTGCTTAGCTTGGCTGGTTAACAAAAATAGAGGAACCCCTTGAAAAAAAAATGGCGTGGGGATCCCCCTATTTTTGTTAACCAGCCAAGTAAAAAGCAGACTGCTGCGGCCTGGTATTAAAAGACTGTCAAGGCCCATGGATTTTGGCCCTCAACAGCATGATAATACCAGGTTACAGCAGCCCCCACAATTGGCGCATCCAAAGATGTGTCAATTGTGGCACTTTATCCGGCTCTTCCCACTTGCCCTGTAGCGGTGGCAAGCGAGGTAATAAGGGGTTAATGTCACCGTTGATTGCACGGTGACAATAAGCCCGGTTAATAATGGAGAGGCGTCAATAAGACACCGATCCATTATTAATCCCTCTCTGACATCCGACGTACTATCCCGTCCATGAAACCCGTGCCATTCTGCCCATGGACGGGGTAGTACGTCATAGGCGATCAGCTGCGCTCCCGGGGGGAGCGCAGCTAATCGCCGCCGAGTGTCAGCTGATTATCACAGCTGACACCCGGGACTGTGTGCCAGGAGCGGTCACGGACCGCTCCCGCAACATTAACCCCTGGCACACCGCGATCAAACATGATCGCGGTGTACCCGGGGCACAGGGGAGCATCGCGCAGGGAGAGGGCTCCCTGCGAGCTCTCCTGAGACCCTCAGAACAGCGCGATGTGATTGCGCTGTTCTGAGGGCTTCCTCCCTCCCAGGACCCGGATCCAAGATGGCGCCGGGGTCCTGGAGGGAGGCAGCTTCCTCAGTGCCTGCTGAGAGAAGGCACTGAGAAGCCTGCAGCGCTGTCTGTGAGATCGCTGGTCTCACAGAGTGCTGTGCACACTGTGAGACCAGCGATCTCACATTTTACAGTGATGTCCCACCCTGGGACAAAGTAAAAAAGTTAAAAAAATAAAAATAAACATGTGTAAAAAAAAATTCCAAAATAAATAAAAAAAAAAAAAAATATTCCCCAATAAATTAATTTCTTCCTGTAAATAAAAAAAATAAAACAATAAAAGTACACATATTTGGTATCACCGCGTCCGCAACGACCCCCCCTATAAAACTGTCCCTCTAGTTAACCCTTTTTGTGAACCCCTTAAAAAAAAAAAAAAACAAAGCAAAAAATCAGTGCTTTATCATCATACCGCTGAAAAAAAGTGGAATAACACGCGATCAAAAAGACCGATATAAATAAACATGGTACCGCAGAAAACATCATCTTGTCCCGCAAAAAAAGAGCCACCATACAACATCATCAGCGAAAAAATAAAAAAGTTATAGCTCGCAGAATAAAGCGATGCAAAAATAATTTTTTATATAAAAATTTTATTGTATAAAAGCGCCAAAACATAAAAAAATGATATAAATGAGGTATCGTCGTAATCTACTGACCCGAAGAATAAAACTGCTTTATCAATTTTACCACATGCGGAACGGTATAAACGCCTCCCCCAAAAGAAATTCATGAATTGCTGATTTTTGTTCATTCTAACCTCCCAAAAATCAAAATAAAAAGCGATCAAAAAATGTCACGTCCTCAAAAATGCTACCAATATAAACGTCAACTCGTACCGCAAAAAATAAGACCTCACATGACTTTGTGGGCTAAAGTATGCAAAAATTATAGCTCTCAAAATGTAGCGATGCAAAAAACTATTTTTTGCAATAAAAAGCGTCTTTTAGCGTGACAGCTGCCAATCATAAAAATCAGCTATAAATAGTAAATCAAACCCCCCTTTATCACCTCCTTAGTTAGGGAAAAATAATAAAATTAAAAAATGTATTTATTTCCATTTTCCCATTAGGGTTAGGGTTAGGGTTGCGGCTAAAGTTAGGGTTAGGGTTGGCGCTAAAAGTTAGGATTAGGGTTGAGTTGGATTAGGGGTGTGTTAGGGTTAGGTTTGTGGTTTGGGTTGGGACTAGAGTTAGCGGTGTGTTGGGGTTAGAGTTGGAGTTAGAATTGGGGGGTTTCCGCTGTTTAGGCACATCAGGGGCTCTCCAATTGTGACATGGCATCTGATCTCAATTCCAGCCAATTCTGCTTTGAAACCGTCAAACGGTGTTCCTTCACTTCTGAGCTCTGCCATGCGCCCAAACAGTAGCTTACCCCCACATATGGGTATCAGCGTACTCTGGACCACGAGAGTTATTGTGCAATTTGTCCTATTTCTTCTGTTATCCTTAGGAAAATAAAAAAACTGGGGGCGAAAATATCTTTTTTGTAAAAAAAATGATTTTTTTCTTTTTACGGCTGTACGTTTTAAACTTCTGTGAAGCACTTGAGGCTTCATAGCGCTCACAGCTAGTGTTGAGCATTCCGATACCGCAAGTATCGGGTATCGGCCGATATTTGCTGTATCGGAATTCCGATTCTGAGTTCCGATATTTTTGTCATATCGGATACCGGAATCGGAATTTTTCTGTAAAGTCTATGGGGAGTTCCTGTGTCATAGAACGAAGTACGTGACACAGGAACTCCCCGAAACTGTCACTGTCAGTGTCGGTCTCGGTCTGGTCTGTCAGAGTCAGCAGAAGATCCCGGCGGTCACGTCCTCCTGGATGGCCGCCATTACCTTCTCCCTGGCGGTCACGTGCAGTTTCTCGCGATAACTGCACGTGACTGCTGGGTGCTGGGTAATCTCGGCCAGCTGTCGCGAGAGTACAGCTGGCCGTGAGAACCAGTCCGATGACGTCACCGCCGGGGAAGCAGGTAAGCAGCTTTGCTCCATGTGGATGTCAGACTCAGCCTGGCATGCAGATGTAGCAGAGCTGGACTCGTCGTGGGACCCTCGTTATTTTGGACTGCGTCGGACAGGGAGTATTTGTGTTGGTTTGTTATTTTTCTTTTTTTACAGGAGATCGATGGCTTCGCAGGAATGAGAGTAAAATAAAAATAATGAAAACTGTGTGGTGGTTTATTTCATTAAAAGACTTTTTTCAGGCTGTGTCTTTTTTTTAAATTTACAACATTTATGATTAACCCCTTCACCCCCAAGGGTGATTTCTTCGATATAACTTGCCTTATATTTTGAAAAAAACGCAAATATGGCGAAAATTTTGAAAATTTTGCAATTTTCAAACTTTGAATTTTTATTCCCTTAAAACAGAGAAATATGTCACACAAAATAGTTACTAAATAACATTTCCCACATGTCTACTTTACATCAGCACAATTTTGGAATAAAATTTTTTTTTCTTATGAAATTATAAGGGTTAAAAGTTGACCAGCGATTTCTCATTTTTACAACAAAATTTACACAGCCATTTTTTTTAGGGACCACCTCATATTTGAAGTCACTTTGAGGGGTCTATATGGCAGAAAATACCCAAAAGTGACACCATTCTAAAAACTGCACCCCTCAAGGTACTCAAAACCACATTCAAGAAGTTTAATAACCCTTCAGGTGCTTCACAGGAGCTGAAGCAACGTGGAAGGAAAAAATGAATATTTAACTTTTTAGCCACAAAAATTATCTTTTACAAACTTTTTTTTTATTTTCACAAGGGTAAAAGAAGAAAATGGGCAGATAAAGTTGTTGTGCAATTTCTCCTGAGTACGCCAATACCCCATATGTGGGGAAAAAACACTGTTTGGGCACACGGCTGGAATTTAGATTGGATGCCATGTCGTGTTTGGAGAGCCCCTGATGCGCCTAAACAGTGGAAACCCCGCACAAGTGACACCATTTTGGAAACTAGACCCCCTAAAGAACTTATCTAGATCTGTTGTGAGCACTTTGAACCCCCAAGTGTTTCACAAAAGTTTATAATGCCTGGGTGTGAAAAAAAAATAAAATTTTCCACAAAAATGATTTTTTAGTCCCAAATTTTTGATTTTTCCCAAGGAAATTGGACCCCAAAAGTTGTTGTCCAATTTTTCCTGAGTACGCTGATACCCAATATGTGGGGGGGGAAACTGTTTGGGCACACGGCAGGGCTTGGAAAGGAAGTAGTAACGTTTTGGAATGCAGACGTTGATGGGGGTCATGTTCCGTTTGCAGTGCCCCAGATGAGCCTAAACAGTAGAAACCCCCCACAGGTGACCACATTTTGGAAACTAGACCCCCTAAGGAACTTATCTAGAGCTTTGGTGACTATGAGAAGAAGATTGAACTTTTTGGTTATAATTCTAAGTGGTATGTGTGGAGAAAACCAGGCACTGCTCATCACCTGCCAAATACAATCCCAACAGTGAATCATGGTGGAGGCAGGATCATGCTATGGGGGTGCTTTTCAGCTGCAGGGCAGAACGACTGGTTGCAATTTAAGTAAACATGAATGTGTACAAGTACGGAGATATCCAGATGAAAACCTCTTCCAGAGTGCTCTGGACCTCAGACTTGGCCAAAGATTCACCTTCCAACAAGAAAATAACCCCAAAGCACACAGCTAAAATAACAAAGGAGTGGCTTCAGAACAAATCTGTGACCATTCTTGAATGGCTCATCCAGAGCCCTGACCTAAACCCAATTGAGCGTCTCAAGAGAGACCTGAAAATGGCTGTCCACCAACGTCACCATCCAACCTGACAGAACAGGAGAGGATCTGCAAGGAAGAATGGGAGAGGATCCCAAATCCAGGTGTGAAAAACTTGTTGCATTATTCCCAAGAAGACTCATGGCTGTACTAGCTCAAAAGGTGCTTCTACTCAATACTGAGCAAAGGGTCTGAATAATTATGACCAAGTGATATTTTAGTTTTTCTTTTTTAATAACTTTGCAAAAATTTCGACATTTCTGGTTTTTATCAGTCAAGAAGGGGGCAGAGTGTACAATAATGAGAAAAACATGAACTTTGTTTCATTGCAGCCATTTGGTAAATGCAGGAAAGAGTGATAAATTTAAAGGGAATCTGTCACCCTAAATTGGCGGGATATTTAAATGATGGCAGTCAGGTCAGATGGGCGGTGTTTTGGGTACTTGCCTTAACATGTTGTTCGCCGCTGTCTCCATTATTTCTGGGAATTGTAGTCGTTGCCCTCCATATAACGCGCCTACACATTGCAATCTTGAATTGCGCACGCGCAGTATGCTTTGCCCGCAGATTGCAATGAGTAGGTGCGTTATATGGAGGGCAACGACTACAATTCCCAGAAATAATGGAGACAGCAGCGAACAACATGTTAAGGCAAGTACCCAAAACACTGCCCATCTGACCTGACTGCCATCATTTAAATATCCCGCCAATTTAGGGTGACAGATTCCCTTTAAAGGGGTCTGAATTCTTTCCGAACCCACTGTAATGACCTTCATTCAGATTGCAATGTGCACAAGAATTCAGCCAATAACAAACAGTCTGGATAATCAGTATGTGCTGCGTCAGTGGCAGAAAATGCAGAGACAAGTTCTGAAAGAATTTTGAAAGTTTTCAGATCTCTTTCACTAATGTGATTGGATGAAACACTAAGTAAAGGCTTCAAGCTGCCTGAAAAATTTGCCCATTCTGCAAATTCAGAGCGCCGATCTGGGTCATCCTCTTTGAGATGCTGCAGCAGCTGGTTTTGTAAGGGTGCCATTTGTGAGTAGCTAATATCCGCCAAAGGGATGTTCGACTGATGCCAGATCGGAGAGCTGAATTTGCAGAATGGGAAAAACAAAAATTGGAATAGGACCCTCAGTTTACACAGAACATTATGTTCAGTGATGAGGCAAACTTTTTTGGGTGGCCCACCTTATATGGATACAGCTAAGTAAAATGGGAATGGTGACAGTTTTCTTGCTTAGGGTGTCTTGCATTGAAACTTGCTGCAATTACCCTGGTACTGCGTTCACCAGACATCAACACAATTTCTATCTGCTCCTCACATGTCAATGGCTGTAAACAAGGAGAAACTTGTAAATAACTCATGAAAGAATAAAGTTATGTTAAAACCAAGCACACCATTGTTTTTTTGTGAAATTCTCAATAAGTTTGATGTGTTACATGACCCTCTTCCAATTGGAAAAAATAAAGTTGGATCCAAAATGGCCGACTTCAAAATGACCGCCATGGTCACCACCCACCTTGAAAAGTTTTCCCCCTCCCATATACTAATGTGCCACAAGCAGGAAGTTGATATCACCAACCATTCCCATTTTATTTAGGTGTATCCCTATACATGGCCCACCCTGTATATTATGACGAGTTCAATATACATATATAAAAATACTGTGGACCAATGAGGTTAAAATAGAACTTGTTGGCCACAAGGATCAAAGGTTTATATATATATATATATATATATGATATATATATATATTATATATATATATATATATAATAATATATATATATATATATATATATATATATATATACAGTACAGACCAAAAGTTTGGACACACCTTCTCATTCAACGATTTTTCTGCATTTTCATGACTATGAAAATTGTAGAATCACACTGAAGGCATCAAAACTATGAATTATCACATGTGGAATTATACATTACACTTTACAAAAAAACGTGAAACAACTGAAAATATGTCTTATATTCTAGGTTCTTCAAAGTAGCCACCTTTTGCTTTGATTACTGCTTTGCACACAGAAAAGGTGAACGGATGGACTCTACATGCCTGGTTCCCACCGTGAAGCATGGAGGAGGAGGTGTGATGGTGTGGGGGTGCTTTGCTAGTGACACTGTTGGGGATTTATTCAAAATTGAAGGCATACTGAACCAGCATGGCTACCACAGCATCTTGCAGCAGCATGCTATTCCATCCGGTTTGCGTTTAGTTGGACCATCATTTATTTTTCAACAGGACAATGACCCCAAACACCTCCAGGCTGTGTAAGGGCTATTTGACCAAGAAGGAGAGTGATGGGGTGCTACGCCAGATGACCTGGCCTCCACAGTCACCAGACCTGAACCCAATCGAGATGGTTTAGGATGAGATGGACCGCTCACCACTTCAATTTTGAATAAATCCCCAACAGTGTCACCAGCAAAGCACCCCCACACATCACACCACCTCCTCCATGCTTCACGGTGGGAACTAGGCATGTAGAGTCCATCCGTTCAACTTTTCTGTGTGCAAAGCAGTAATCAAAGCAAAAGGTGGCTACTGTGAAGAACCTAGAATATAAGACATATTGTCAGTTGTTTCACACTTTTTTGTAAAGTGTAATGTATAATTCCACATGTGTTACTTCATAGTTTTGATGCCTTCAGTGTGATTCTACAATTTTCATAGTCGTAAAAATACAGAAAAATCTTTGAATGAGAAGGTGTGTCCAAACTTTTGGTCTGTACTGTATATATTATATATATATATATATATATATATATATATATACAGTTATATGAAAAAGTTTGGGCACCCCTATTAATCTTAAGCTTAATGTTTGATAAAAATTGGTGTTTTTGCAGCAGCTATTTCAGTTTGATATATCTAATAACTATTGGACACAGTAATGTTTCTGCCTTGAAATGAGGTTTATTGTACTAACAGAACATGTGCAATCTGCATCCAAACAAAATTTGACAGGTGCATAAGTATGGGCACCCTTATCATTTTCTTGTTTTAAATACTCCTACCTACTTTTTACTGACTTACTAAAGCCCTTTTTTTGGTTTTGTAACCTCATTGAGCTTTGAAATTCATAGCCAGGTGTATGCAATCATGAGAAAAGCTACTTAACCCCTTCATGACCCAGCCTATTTTGACCTTAAAGACCTTGCCATTTTTTGCAATTCTGACCAGTGTCCCTTTATGAGGTAATAACTCAGGAACGCTTCAACGGATCCTAGCGATTCTGAGATTGTTTTTTCATGACATATTGGGCTTCATGTTAGTGGTAAATTTAAGTCGATAATTTTTGCGTTTATTTATGAAAAAAATGGAAATTTGGCGAAAATTTTGAAAATTTTGTAATTTTCAAATTTTTAATTTTTATTCTGTTAAACTAGAGAGTTATGTGACACAAAATAGTTAATAAATAACATTTCCCACATGTCTACTTTACATCAGCACAATTTTGGGAACAACATTTTATTTTTTAGGAAGTTATAAGGGTTAAAATTTGACCAGCGATTTCTCATTTTTACAGCAAAATTTACAAAACCATTTTTTTTAGGGACCACCTCACATTTGAAGTCACTTTGAGGGGTCTATATGGCAGAAAATACCCAAAAGTGACACCTTTATAAAAACTGCACCCCTCAAGCTACTCAAAACTACATTCAAGAAGATTATTAACCCTTCAGGTGCTTCACAGGAACTAAAGCAACGTGTAAGGAAAAAATGGACATTTTAATTTTTCCAACAAAAATTTTCTTTTAGCATCAATTTTTTCATTTTTACATGGGCATCAGGATAAAATGGATCCTAAAATTTGTTGGGCAATTTCTCCTGAGTACACAGATACCTCATATATGGTCATAAACCACTGTATGGGCGCACGGCAGGGCTCAGAAGGGAAGGAGCGCCATTTGACTTTTTGAATGGAAATATGCTGGAATATTTAGCGGTTGCCATGTCACATTTGGAGAGTCCCTGTGTGCCTAAACATTGGAGCTCCCCCACAAGTGACCCCATTTTGGAAACTAGACCCCCTAAGGAACTTATCTAGATGCATAGTGATCATTTTGAACCCCCAGGTGCTTCACAAATTGATCTGTAAAAAAAAGAAAGTACTTTTTTTCACAAAAATTTTCTTTTAGCCTCAGTTTTTTCATTTTCACATGGGCAACAGTATAAAATGGATCCTAAAATTTGTTGGGCAATTTCTCCTGAGTACACAGATACCTAATATGTGGTCATAAACCACTGTTTGGGCGCATGGCAGGGCTCAGAAGGGAAGCAGCGCCATTTGACTTTTTGAATGGAAAATATGCTGGAATATTTAGCGGTTGCCATGTCGCATTTGGAGAGTCCATGTGTGCCTAAACATTGGAGCTCCCCCACAAGTGACCCCATTTTGGAAACTAGACCCCCTAAGGAACTTATCTAGATGCATAGTGATCATTTTGAACCCCAGGTGCTTCACAAATTGATCTGTAAAAAAAAGAAAGTACTTTTTTTTCACAAAAATTTTCTTTTATCCTCAGTTTTTTCATTTTCACATGGGCAACAGTATAAATTGGATCCTAAAATTTGTTGGGCAATTTCTCCTGAGTACACAGATACCTCATATGTGGTCATAAACCACTGTTTGGGCACATGGCAGGGCTCAGAAGGGAAGCAGCGCCATTTGACTTTTTGAATGGAAAATATGCTGGAATATTTAGCGGTTGCCATGTCGCATTTGGAGAGTCCCTGTGTGCCTAAACATTGGAGCTCCCCCACAAGTGACCCCATTTTGGAAACTAGACCCCCTAAGGAACTTATCTAGATGCATAGTGAGCACTTTGAACCCCCAGGTGCTTCACAAATTGATCCGTAAAAAAAAGAAAGTATTTTTTTTCACAAAAATTTTCTTTTAGCCTCAGTTTTTTTCATTTTCACATGGGCAACAGTACAAATTGGATCGTAAAATTTGTTGGGCAATTTCTCCTGAGTACACAGATACCTCATATGTGGTCATAAACCACTGTTTGGGCGCACGGCAGGGCTCAGAAGGGAAGGAGCGCCATTTGACTTTTTGAATGGAAAATATGCTGGAATATTTAGCGGTTGCCATGTCGCATTTGGAGAGTCCCTGTGTGCCTAAACATTGGAGCTCCCCCACAAGTGACCCCATTTTGGAAACTAGACCCCTAAGGAACTTATCTAGATGCATAGTGAGCACTTTGAACCCCCAGGTGCTTCACAAATTGATCCGTAAAAAAAAGAAAGTACATTTTTTTCACAAAAATTTTCTTTTAGCCTCAGTTTTTTTCATTTTCACATGGGCAACAGTATAAATTGGATTCTAAAATTTGTTGTGCAATTTCTCCAGAGTACACAGATACCTCATTTGTGATCATAAACCACTGTTTGGGCGCACGGCAGGGCTCAGAAGGGAAGGAGCGCCATTTGACTTTTTGAATAGAAAATTTGCTGGAATATTTAGCGGTTGCCATGTCGCATTTGGAGAGTTCCTGTGTGCCTAAACATTGGAGCTCCCCCACAAGTGACCCCATTTTGGAAACTAGACGCCCTAAGGAACTTATCTAGATGCATAGTGAGCACTTTGAACCCCTCAGGTGCTTTACAGAAGTTTATAACGCAGAGCCGTGAAAATAAAATATCATTTTTTTTTCTCAAAAAATGATTTTTTAGCCCACTATTTTTTATTTTCACAATGGTTACAGGAGAAATTGGACCCCGAAAGTTGTTGTCCAGTTTGTCCTGAGTACGCTAGTACCCCATATGTGGGGGGGAACCACTGTTTGGGCACACGTCAGGGCTCGGAAGGGATGTAGTGACGCTTTGAAATGCCAACTTGATGGAATGGTCTGCGGGCATCTTGTTACGTTTGCAGAGCCCCTGATGCGCCTAAACAGTAGAAACTCCCCACAAGTGACCCCATTTTGGAAACTAGACACCGCAAAGAACTTATCTAGATGTGTGGTGAGCACTTTGAACCCCCAAGGGCTACACAGAAGTTTATAACGCCCGGGCATGAAAATAAAAAAATCATATTTTTTCCACAATCAGGATCTTTTAGTCCCCAATTTTTTTATTTTCGCAAGGGTAACATGAGAAATTAGACCCCAAAAGTTGTTGTCCAATTTGTCCTGAGTATGCTGATATCCCATATGTGGGAGAAAACTACTGTATGGGCACACGTCGGGGCTCGGATGGGAAGTAGTGACCTTTTGAAATGCCCACTTGATGGAATGGTCTTCGGGCGTCATGTTACGTTTGCAGAGTCACTGATGTGCCTAAACAGTAGAAACTCCCCACAAGTGACCCCATTTTGGAAACTAGATCCCCCAAGGAACTCCTCTAGATGTGTGGTGAGCACTTTGAATCTCCAAGTCCTTCACAGAAGTTTATAACGCAGAGCCGTGAAAATATAAAATCATTTTTTTTTCCACAAAAATAATTTTTAGTCCCCAATTTTTTTTCCCAATGTTAACAGGAGAAATTAGAACCCCCAAAGTTGTTGTGCAATTTTTCCCGAGTACGCTGATACCTCATATGTGGGGATAAACCACTGTTTGGGCATACTTCGGGGCTTGGAATAAAGGGAGCACTGTTTGACTTTTTGAACGCAAAATTTGCAGGAATCAATGGTGGCGCCATGTCGCGTATGGAGACCCCCTGATGTGACTAAATAGTGGAAACCCCTCAATTCTAACTCCAACCCTAACCCCAACACACCCCTAACGCCTACACACACCTAACCCTAATACAAACCCTAATCATAACCCTAACCCCAACACACCCCTAACCCTAATCCCAACTCTAACCATAAACCTAACTACAAGCCTAACCCTAATTCCAAACCTAACCCTAATTCCAACCCTAACCCAAATTCCAACCCTAACCGTAATTCTAACCTTAGCCCTAATGCTAACCCTAACCCTAGTTCTAACCCTAAGGCTGGGTTCATATTGCTTTTTACCAGCCCGTTCAACACGTAGCGTTGACCGGCTGGTAATGGTATAGCATAACGCGATCGCGTTATGCTATACCCGCTAGCGCAGATGAATCAGCAGATAATCAGCCACGGATCAGCAGCAAAATCAGCCGCGGATCAGCAGCAAAATCAGTCGCGGATCAGCAGCGAAGTCCGCCGCGGATCAGCAGCGAAATCCGCCGCGGATCAGCAGCGAAATCCGCCGCCGATCAGCAGCGAAATCCGCCGCGGATCAGCAGCGAAATCGCGCGATCAGCCGATCCGCGGATCAGCAGCGAAATCCGCTGCCGATCAGCAGCGAAATCCGCCGCGGATCAGCAGCGATGTCCACCGCGGATCAGCAGCGAAATCCGCTGCCGATCAGCAGCGAAATCCGCCGCAGATCAGCAGCGAAATCCGCCGCCGATCAGCAGCGAAATCCGCAGCGGATCCGCAGCGAAATCCGCCGCGGATCAGCAGCGATGTCCGCCGCGGATCAGCAGCGAAGTCCGCCGCGGATCAGCAGCGAAATCCGCCGCGGATCAGCAGCGATATCCGCCGCGGATCCGCAGCAAAATCAGCTGCGGATCAGCAGCAAAATCCGCTAGGAAAAAAAAAAAAAATTCTTTATTTTTTTTATTTGTCCCTACCTATGATAAAGGGGGGGTTCATTTACTTTTTTTTATTTTGATCACTGTGACAGTTTATCACAGTGGTCAAAATACATTTTTGAACACTGGGGGGCGCACTGCGCATGCGCCGGCCGGCGGGCGCACTGCGCATGCGCCCGCCATTTTCCAATATGGCGGCGCCCATGAAGAGACCCGGGCGGACGCCGGGCCCGATCGTGGGACATCGGTGGATCGGGAGAGGTGAGTAGGGGGTCGGAAGGCTGGGGGGGGGGATAGGAAGTGGGGGCAGTGGACCAAAAGAGGAGGGGAGCTGTAAGTGACGGCGGTGACCGATCGCTGCCATCTTTCGGTGGCGGCGGCCGATCACCGCCGTGACTCGGTGTGGGGGGGGTCAGGGCTCGGTCTCCAGCCATGGCAGATGCTATTGCAGCATCGGCCATGGCTGGATTGTAATATTTCACCAATTAAATTGGTGAAATATTACACATTGCTCTGATTGGCTGTTTCACTTTTAACAGCCAATCAGAGCGATCGTGGCCACGGGGGGGTTAAGCCAACCCCCCTGTGGTGAAGCACAATGGGTCCTGTAACTGCGGGTCGGGTGACCTTTGAGTGACCCCGGTCTCCCGGCCGCAGGGACGAGATCCTTTCATGACGCCACATAGGCGTCATGGGTCGGATTGGCACAGGTTTTCATGACGCCTACGTGGCATCATGGGTCGGGAAGGGGTTAAAGTGGCCACTTGCAAGTTGATCTCCTGTTTGAATCTCCTCTGAAGAGTGGCATCATGGGCTCCTCAAGACAACTGTCAAATGATCTGAAAACAAAGATTATTCAACATAGTTGTTCAGGGGAAGGATACAAAAAGCTGTCTCAGAGATTTAACCTGTCAGTTTCCACTGTGAGGAACATAGTAAGGAAATGAAAGAACACAGGGACAGTTCTTGTTAAGGCCAGAAGTGGCAGGCCAAGAAAAACATCAGAAAGGCAGAGAAGAAGAATGGTGAGATCAGTCAAGGACAATCCTCAGACCACCTCCAGAGAGCTGCAGCATCAACTTGCTGCAGATGGTGTCACTGTGCATCGGTCAACTACACAACGCACTTTGCACAAGGAGAAGCTGTATGGGAGAGTGATGCGAAAGAAGCCGTTTCTGCAAGCACGCCACAAACAGAGTCGGCTGAGGTATGCAAAAGCACATTTGGAGAAGCCAATTTCTTTTTGGAAGAAGGTCCTGTGGACTGATGAAACCAAGATTGAGTTGTCTGGTCATACAAAAAGGCGTTATGCATGGCGTCAAAAAAACCACAGCATTCCAAGAAAAACACTTGCTACCCACAGTAAAATCTGGTGGAGGTTCCATCATGCTTTGGGGCTGTGTGGCCAATGCCGGCACCGGGAATCTTGTTAAAGTTGAGGGACGCATGGATTACACTCAGCATCAACAGATTTTTGACAATAATGTTCAAGAATCAGTGACAAAGTTGAAGTTACGCAGGGGATGGATCTTTCAGCAAGACAATGATCCAAAACACCGCTCCAAATCTACTCAGGCATTCATGCAGAGGAGCAATGACAATGTTCTGGAATGGCCATCCCAGTCCCCAGACCTGAATATCATTGAACATCTGTGGGATCATTTGAAGAGGGCTGTCCATGCTCGGCGACCATCAAACTTAACTGAACTGGAATTGATTTGTAAAGAGGAATGGTCAAAAATACCTTCATCCAGGATCCAGGAACTCATTAAAAGCTACAGGAAGCGACTAGAGGCTGTTATTTTTGCAAAAGGAGGATCTACTAAATATTTATGTCACTTTTCTGGTGAGGTGCCCATACTTATGCACCTGTCAAATTTTGTTTGGATGCAGATTGCACATTTTCTGTTAGTACAATAAACCTCATTTCAAGGCAGAAATATTACTGTGTCCAATAGTTATTAGATATATCAAACTGAAATAGCTGTTGCAAGAACACCAATTTTTATCAAACATTAAGCTTAAGATTAATAGGGGTGCCCAAACTTTTTCATATAACTGTATATATATATATATATATATAAATATATATATACTGTACATATATATATATATATATATATATATATGTACATATATATATATACTGTACATATATATATATATATATATAATATATATATATATATATATATATACATACATAAACTAGCTGAAGTAAATAACTGTGGTTAGTTATAACAAAATGCACTCAGCTTTATACATATAGATATGTATGTATATACTCGATTATAAACCGACCTATGTAGGTATAAGCCAAGGCACCTAGTTTTGCCACGAAAAACTGGGTAAGCTTATTGACTCAAGTATAAGCCGGGTATGCATTGTTCCCTCATCCCTATCCTGGTATGCATGGCTCCCCCATCGCTGTACTGATATGCATGGCTCCTCCGTTCCTGTCCTTCTATGCATGGCTCCTCCATCCCTATCTTGTATGCATGGCTCCCCCATTGCTGTTCTGGTATTAATGGCTCCTTATCCCTGTCCTTGTATGCATTTCTCCCCCATCGCTGTCCTGGTATGTATGGCTCCCCATCTCTGTCCTTGTATGCATGGCTCCCTCATCGCTATCCTGGTATGCATGGCTCCTTATACCCTATCCTTTTATTCATGTTTCCTATTAAAAAACAAACATCCTACTCACCTTCCTGCATGCCCTCACAGCATCTCATTCCAGCGCCTGCAGCTCTTCCTGCCAAGCGATTATGTGTCCCCACTCATTAAAGTAAGGAATATTCATTCTATGCCTATGGGAGTGGAGAGGCGTGCATATTCATTACCTTAATGAGCGAGGCCACATGACCTCTCGACGTGCAGGAAGGTGAGTACGATGTTTTCAGGAAGCCGGCGGCTGTGGGTGACACTGTATAAATGTGAATATTCATTTCTCTTTAGCAGCGGACACAGGTACAGCTGCAGCCGCCGGCTCCTAACTTTTTTGACATGCTGCTCCGCTGCTCCCCCTGTCCTCGCCGGTCCTCTGGGACAATTGACTAATGTATAAGCCAAGGGGGAGGGGGGTCCTGGCTGTTGCTTCGCTTGTGAAGGAGTACTATAGCAGAGGGAGAGGACACGCATTGTACACGGTGACGGGCCAGGTAGGGCTCTGAGCCGCACACTGCCAGGCTTTTAGATTTGTGCGGGTTTCTGGCATGGCACCCCCCTGTACTAACTGTATGTGCTGCGAGCCTGGGTGTGGCAGATCTCTGGGCTGTGTGATACAGGCTGTAGGAGACCGCTCCTTCTATCGGGATCCTGGAGTAGTGGGTGTGGCTATGTAAAGTGGGCGTGGCGTGATGCATGCACATACATACATACACTTAACTTTATATTAATAGATATATATCCAGCCCTGGCAAAAATTAAGAGACTATTGTCAAATGTTCAGTTTGAGTTTTCTCTTTCTAGGTATATTTTTGAGTAAAATGTAAATTGTTCTTTTATTCTATAAACTACTGACAACATGTGTTAGGGTTTGAGTTCCCGCTGCTGCACAAGGGGAGTCTCGAACCAGTCCCACTGCGGTACCACATCCATCTCCGGCCACAGTGGAGTCTGCTCAGCAAAGACGTCGGTCCCAGCGTCTCGCCCGGTCTAATACTGTGCACAGACTTGCTGCTGCCTCTTCAGGTTCTGCTATTGTAGCCACTACTGGTCAGCGGCGAGCAGACGTCTTTAGGTCTAAGTCCTTTGTTGCTTCATCTGAGCATGCCCAGGGCAAGATCTCCCATTGGAGATCAGGGGTCACATGCTCAGAAACAGCTGCCACTCCTATTGGTCCTTCAGGAAGGTCCTCCGGCTGTTGATGTTCTGAAGCAGCTTCCCATCGGTCCTTCCTGGAAGGTCTTTTTCTCTTGGCTGCTATAAAAGGCTGTCCTTACCGCACGGCCGTGCGCTAGGATCAATTGCATTATGTGCTTTGCGCCAGTGTGATCACGCACGCATGTGGTTAGGGCTCGGCTGAAATAAGCCCCTAGAATACCGGCACCTCCGGTGAGGAGATTTGAGTGCAAGTGGTTAGGGATTGGCTGAAATAAGCCCCTAGAATACCGGCATCTCCGGTGAGGAGATTGCTTGATTGCGTTGCTGTCTGCATGATCACGGACTGCTATCCGCACAGCAGTTATCTGTGTATCCCTGTGGTGTTAACAGGACACAGTACCTATCTCTGCGTCTTTACCTCAGCGACTCTGTGGTGTAACAGAGTTCGCTTATATATATATATATAGCGCTGCGGCATTCCTGCTAGCGGCTCTGTGGATTAACAGAGTTCGCACTATCTGCCACATCGCGCTACGGCATTTATTTTAGCGTCTCTGCGGGATAACAGAGTTCGCTACTTACGCCATCTTACTAGCAGCAGGCTCTGCCTGCACGGTGGACCCCAGGCTGCGAATACACCTCTCTACATTATTTATTAGGTGCGATCCGCAGACCCGAACATAATCCTAGCGCCAGGGTCTGGCTAGTAAATGGCGGATGACCAGCGTTTACCGCAGTACATCCAGCAGCTGGAGGGTAGGTTGGTGGCTCTTGAGCGCACAATCTCAGCTGTGGATGCTAGTGTGGAGCCCAGCTGTGACTGAATCCATATCTCCCAGAAGGGTGCACTGAAAGAGGATACCACTAGAGGTCATTATGCACATACTCACACGTACAGCTACCCTAAAGACCATCAGAGGGAGCTGTGTTAGGCATATAAAAAGAAGCTTAGTTTCAGTTTCTAGAGAGTCGTCTCTGAGAGGAGTCAGGGAGTCGTCTCTGAGTCTGAGACAGAGTCTGAGCAGCCATCTCAGAGAGCTCAGTCAGTCTGCAGAAAGCGACGTGCAGAGCTGAGGATAGTGAGGCTGCAGAGCTATTCGGTTCCAAAGTAAGTGGAGTCTAGTAAGAGTGAAAGAGAAATCACTCCAGCCTAGTCAGAGCTGAATTTAGAAGTGTAGCTCTGTGGAAAGCGTGCCGACGCTTAAAGAGCGGCGAAGAGGCAGCACACCAACTGCCAGCGTGTGTGATCGTGTGAGGATCCAGGTAGCCGAAGGCGAGTGGAAGTTAATGAGACAAAGGAGCCTTAATAGCTCATCTCAGCAAGAAATACCGGACACCGGGGTCCGAGCCTATAGGGATCTCCACGATCCATTAGGAGAACACCGGAGTTCCTGGAGGACTACAAGTCCCAGGAGTACCTCAGAGCTGATACATAGCAGGATCAGGAGGACAGAGTCTGGCAAGCAGGACGCTGTGAGCAGAGACTGTGTACTTTCAGAGAGAAGGTCCAATCACAAGATCAGCCAGGTGCAAAACGGAGACCAAGTTAGACCTAGCTACAAGCAGGTCAGGACTTTATTACCAAAAGGCAGAGGACAGGAGGCCATACACCTACCAGTGGAGGAATCTCAATGTGCATCCTTCACCTTACAGTACTCCGGGAAGTGCCTGCAACATCTACAGTAAAGGTACCAAACTGACTTATGTGTGTGTCTCCCTTATTATCCCTGACTGCCGGGTCCCCATCTGTCCTGCATTCTTATACATCTATCTGCCTTGGAGGAATCAGCCTTACTTGTGGAAGGCTTAACATCTAGCTGCACAATATTAACCCTCCAATGGTTCTGCATAGCAGCGCTGGTCATTCTGATCAGATACCACAAGTGGCGTCACGACAAACTACACGAACATTTAATCCCCTGTAAATATCCCCCATTAAAGTGAGCGCCCAGGGCACGGACCGAGCTGTGCTACCCGTGACGTTTCCCATAGACATCCACGGGTTCGGTGCCGAGTACCCCATAACCCTGGTGTTGTGCGACTCATCTTTTTCCTGGTGTCACGAACAGGATTGCGTGCCCTGCAGCAACGGAGTAACTTGTGCCCGTTGCCACCGGGTACTGTGTGCCTCACTAAAAGACTGTGTTTTGTATGTGGTGAAGATTTCCCGCCATTTGACCGCCATTGTCCGCCAATTACAGCGTGAAAACTAGTGGGCGTACCTGCAAAAGCGCGCTGAGTTCTGGACACGCCCCCAACGCTGACGCGGCGGCAGGTCCTGGGAAGAGCTACAGTGAACGCTCTGACGTCAGAGCGCCAGCGACACAGGTCCTTCTACACATCACTGTGCCCTGCGGAGCTGCAGCCTTCAGAGAAGGTAGGCCACGATTAACTAGGGGGGCGCAGACATGTCGCAGCAGCCAGCCGACAACGCGGCCCAGGCCGACGGCCTTAATGACTCACCCCTCGGCGCTGCCGCACAGGCTGGAAATGCTGGCCCCTCACCTGGTCCTGTGGCCCCAATAGTACCGCTAACGCTGCCATATATGCCTGGAGCAAAGTGGCTCCCTCAGTACAGCGGCAAGCCAGACACCCTGTCAGGGTTCAAACGAAAAATATGCAGTATAATGGACATGTACCCTATGACAGAAAAGCAGCGAGCTGCAGTGTTAGTGGGACAATTGACTGGTGCGGCGGAGAGAGAAGTAGAGACTTGGACAGCTGCAGACCAGGAGTCAGTGCTTGCAATTTTCTTAAAGCTACAGACTATCTTTGAGGACCGCACTGAAACAGATCTCCGGATGATATTTTACCGATGCTCCCAGAAACCAGATGACAGCATTAGGGACTATGCCTGCCGACTACAAGGGGCCCTGCGAGCACTCAAACAAGTTAACCCTATGAGTGTCTCCAACGAAAATAAAATGTTGAAGGAACAATTTGTACGGGGACTGAGGTCCCAAGCTGAAAGCCGGACTGTGCACTGGTGGTCCTTGGATGATCCTGATGCTACCTTTGATGCTCTCAAGGACATGGCTATAAAAGGACTGCGTCCCCTGGAAACACCCGAGATGGCAACCCAGTGTCACCCGAGTGAAGCCACTCTAAAGCCAGCAGCATCCACCTTTTCCCCGCTGGTGGCGGAAGCCAAAACGTAGGTGGCGCCCCCTACTGAGCTGGACTGTTTGCGCTCAGAAGTGCGCCAGTTAACCAAAAACCTGGCCACTGTAATGAGTGCCCTGCGACTGCCGACGGAGGAAGAAGGAAAGATCCTGCTAGCTGATTGCCCAGAGGATGTCCCTTGGATGCGCCGGAGGAGAGGGAGGACGTTGCCCCACCGGAGGAGGACAACACCACCCCCAGGAAGGACCCGCGACCAGCATCACCCCCGCCGAGAGATCATCTGCTACCGCTGCCACAGAGAAGGTCACCCAGCATGATGTTCTCTACAATAGATACTGGTCCAGTGACGGTCTCCAACCCCCAAACCCTGACTTTGCAGTATACGCCTCTAATGGCCTCCCTCTTGATTTATTGGGGGCTAAAAATGTAGATGTAAAAGTGGGGAGAGTAGAGCTAAAGAATCAGGGACTTCTTGTGGTAAAGACTGTTAATGAGGAAAATGGGTTGAATGTGGTTTTAGGCACTAACATTATTAGTAACTGTTTGGAGGAGGTTGTGTTTTTACTCCGACAGCTCGCCGAAATTGCCAGACCAAAGCAAAAGGGAGTGATCCGGAAGGAGATTCGGACCCTGATGTGCCAGCAGCAAGTGAAACTGACCGGTGGTGAGATTGGTAATGTACGGGTAACAGACCCGAACCCCATTGTGATACCCCCTATGAGTGAAATGCTTATATGGTGTAGAGCAGCAATAGGTCTGAGAGGACAGAACTACCAAGCAGTAGTAGAGCCCCATTGTTCAGAACACAGACCTACACTCTTGACTTCCAGAGGGGTAGTGGATGTACATAATGGGAGGGTGCCAGTGCGTCTTCTTCAACTGGGGAGAGGATGAAGTCAAATTACCACGTTATGCCACTGTTGCTAAGTTACATGCGGTGGATAATAACTCCATTCACCCGACAGAGCCCTTAACCTCCCCACAACCAGTGGAGGATAACGGTCCGACCACCCAGGTGGAGGATTGGTGTCAGCAGCTCCATGTTGGGACGGACACCACTCCAACCCATCAGAAACAAGGAGTATACCGAGTAGTTCAGGAGTATGCACAGGTATTCAGCAAACACCCACTCGACTTTGGGAAAATTAAAGGGGTTCAACATCACATCCCCACAGGCAATCATCCTCCCATTAAAGAACGGTACAGGCCTATACCACCAGCACACTACCAGAAAGCCAAGGAGATGTTGCGTGACATGAAGGAAGCAGGGGTGATAAGGGATAGTTGCAGTCCCTGGGCAGCACCTCTAGTCTTAATCAGGAAAAAGGATGGAAGCATGAGAATGTGTGTAGATTACAGACAAGTAAATCGCATTACACATAAAGATGCATACCCTTTACTACGCATTGAAGAATCCTTAGCTGCCTTAAAAACTGCTAACTACTTTTCCACCCTTGACCTCACTAGTGGGTACTGGCAGGTAGCTGTGGCTGAGGAGGATCGGGAGAAGACGGCTTTCACCACCCCGATGGGACACTGTGAGTTTGACAGAATGCCGTTTGGACTCAGCAGTGCCCCTGGAACGTTTCAGAGAGTGATGGAGAGCTGCCTGGGACATCTCAACTTTGAAACTGTGTTGTTGTACCTGGACGACGTCATCATATACTCCAAAACGTATGAGGATCACTTGAAGCACCTGGCGGAGGTATTCGAGTCACTGTCCAAGTATGGGATGAAACTGAAGCCTTCAAAGTGCCATCTGCTTAAACAAAAGGTACAGTACCTGGGACATATTGTCAGCTCAGAAGGAGTAGCGCCAGACCCTGAGAAGATCACTGCCATCCAGAAATGGCCGGAGCCGAAAAATCTTAAGGAGGTGGTGCGACAGTTCTTGGGACTGACCGGGTACTACCAGAGGTTTGTGAAGGACTACACTAAGAAAGCAGCGCCTCTGCAAGACCTCCTGGTGGGACAGTCCCTCAAGAGCAGAAATTCTCCATTCAATTGGGGTAAAGAACAGGCAGAAGCATTCAAGGAAATGAAGGAGATCCTGACAGGTGATGAGATCCTAGCCTACCCTGATTACAGCCAGCCGTTCCTGCTGTAGACTGATGCCAGCAATGAGGGATTGGGAGCAGTCCTCAGTCAGAAGCAAAATGGCCTGGAGAAAGTCATCGCCTATGCTAGCAGGAAGCTCCGCCCGACCGAGAGGAACCCAGAGAACTATAGCAGCTTCAAGTTGGAGTTCCTGGCACTGGTCTGGGCCATCACGGAGAGGTTCAAGCACTACCTAGCCTCCAGCAAGTTCACTGCCTACACCGATAACAACCCCTTAACGCATCTTGAAACAGCTAAGCTGGGAGCCATGGAACAACGATGGGTGGCTCGGCTGTCCAATTACCAATTCACAATCAAGTACCGAGCAGGCCGCAAGAATGCCAACGCTGATGCCCAATCCAGGATGCCTCATGAATCAGACACAGAAGAAGAAATGGATGATCAGGAAGAGATTGAACTACCTGCCTTTCACAGGAATGGGATGATCCACGAGCAACAAGCCTGCAGGAGGCAGCGTGGTAAGACGTTAAATCCTTTACCTCACCACAGCTGGAAGGAGACTCAGGACAGCGATCCGGTTGTCAGCCGAATCAAGGAGTTGATAACTCAAGAGGGTTCCTCCTTGGAGAAGGATGCGCCTCAACAAGCAAAGCAGCTGTGAAATGAGAGGAGCCGGTTGTTCATCTACCGTGAGAAGCTGTGCAGGAGGTACGTCAACCCAAGGACCCATGAGATGGTATGGCAGATAGTAGTTCCCAGAGAAGACGTCCAGATGGTGTTAGAAGCCTACCATGATCAAGCGGGACACTTTGGCTGGAAGAAGCTGGAGACCCTGTTGAAGTGTCGTTTCTACTGGGTGGGAATGCGCAGCTCCATCGAGAGGTGGTGCCAGAACTGTGGACCCTGTGGCCTCAGAAGAAAGGACTACAGTAGTCAGAAGGCACCCCTGCAACCCATCAGGACGACTCATCGCTTGGAGATCGTGGCCCTGGACCATGTCAAGTTGTCACCCAGCCAGTCAGGATATTCCTATGCCCTGACTATGGTGGACCACTACTCCAGGTTCCTGGTGGTCGCCCCTGTCAAAGATCTGACGGCAGAGACAGCAGTAAAGACGTTCCAAGCGTGTTTCTGCAGACCACACGGATATCCTGAGCAGGTGCTAACTGACCAAGGCCCAGCCTTCGAGGCTGAATTGTTCAAAGAGTTCTGTCACTTGTACGGGTGTAAGAAGATAAGAACCACACCGTACCACCCCCAAACTAATGGTCTCTGTGAGAAGATGAACCACATCGTCATTGACCTGCTGAAGACAGTACCACTCGAGGAGAGAAATCGGTGGCCAGACCTATTACCTGACCTGGTAGATCTGTACAATCACATACCTGTGAGTTCCTCCAACTGCACCCCAGCCTACCTCATGCGGGCAAGACCAGGAAAGCTGCCCATGGATCTGGAGCTTGGTGTTGTAGAACCAGAAGCAGATGTGACTACTGAAGACTGGGACACAAACAGACAGGAACAGTACAGAAAAGTACTAGCCTGCGTTGAAGAAAGTCTCAATCGAGTAAGGGATAAACAAGAAGATCGTTACAACAAAAGTGCGCCAGCTGAACCTTTCGCACCTGGTGAAGTTGTACTGAAAAGAAAGAGGAGGATACACAAACTCGACTATCAATGGGAAAGAGAGCCCTACATCATACAAAATTCAAGGTTTGACAACAAGAAAACGTGCATAATTTGCAAGGATGGAGGAAGAACGACTGCAACTGTATCCCGAGATCACCTAAAGTTGAGTCCAAACCCATTAAAGCTTCAGGAAAAAGAACCTGTTGTTAATCAGGAAAAGCGTGATGAATCAGTCATACATACAGACTTAGGAGATTTCCCCGCGGATTGGTCCAGAATTGGAGAAGCTGTAATCATTCCCGTGCTTCAATTCTATCAACCACAAGAAGAACCTCTACATCCAGTTGCACCAGTTGTTGCAGCAGAGTCGGTACCAGAGGAACCTGCCCCAGCAGAACCTCAACAAGTGGAACCCCAAGAAGCGGAATCCCAAGAAGTTGAATCTCAGGAAGAAGGATCCCCTGCAGAAGTCGAGCCAGTTCACCCAGCTCACAGTGTGCTTGCCAGTCCAGTAGCGAGGTTAAGGCAATTCTATAATTCACTTTCACGCAGACCAAACAGGGAAACTGCTACCTCACAGGTCACTGCACCACGTAGGTCAGTACGCACAACAAGGGGGCAAATACCTGTTAGGTACAGAGAGTAGGGCCTAACACATGTACATGATTATCAAGAACCACTGTACATAAATGTATATATTTTGCTTATAATATGCTTTATTATATTGTTATTTATTAATCTGTTTTCCTTTTGATACTGAAACAAGTGAATGGACATTATTTTTTACTTGTTTTCTCTTCCCTTTTGAGCATCCTTTTCCAAAAGAGACTGGGACTTTTATGGTTGCTCAATTCCTCAATTCCTCATTGTGTTAATGTATATAGTTGTTTATTTACCGTTATACAACAGTTCAAGAGTGCCTTACCTCCTGTAAAGGAAGAGTTATTTATACAATGTTTACTGTTAACTGTTTTTGTATTTCAGCCCCGGAGTGCTGAGTTCTACTAGGGGGAATGTGGAGCCCAGCTGTGACTGAATCCATATCTCCCAGAAGGGTGCACTGAAAGAGGATACCACTAGAGGTCATTATGCACATACTCACACGTACAGCTACCCTAAAGACCATCAGAGGGAGCTGTGTTAGGCATATAAAAAGAAGTTTAGTTTCAGTTTCTAGAGAGTCGTCTCTGAGAGGAGTCAGGGAGTTGTCTCTGAGTCTGAGACAGAGTCTGAGCAGCCATCTCAGAGAGCTCAGTCAGTCTGCAGAAAGCGACGTGCAGAGCTGAGGATAGTGAGGCTGCAGAGCTATTCGGTTCCAAAGTAAGTGGAGTCTAGTAAGAGTGAAAGAGAAATCACTCCAGCCTAGTCAGAGCTGAATTTAGAAGTGTAGCTCTGTGGAAAGCGTGCCGACGCTTAAAGAGCGGCGAAGAGGCAGCACACCAACTGCCAGCGTGTGTGATCGTGTGAGGATCCAGGTAGCCAAAGGCGAGTGGAAGTTAATGAGACAAAGGAGCCTTAATAGCTCATCTCAGCAAGAAATACCGGACACCGGGGTCCGAGCCTATAGGGATCTCCACGACTCATTAGGAGAACACCGGAGTTCCTGGAGGACTACAAGTCCCAGGAGTACCTCAGAGCTGATACATAGCAGGATCAGGAGGACAGAGTCTGGCAAGCAGGACGCTGTGAGCAGAGACTGTGTACTTTCAGAGAGAAGGTCCAATCACAAGATCAGCCAGGTGCAAAACGGAGACCAAGTTAGACCTAGCTACAAGCAGGTCAAGACTTTATTACTAAAAGGCAGAGGACAGGAGGCCATACACCTACCAGTGGAGGAATCTCAATGTGCATCCTTCACCTTACAGTACTCCGGGAAGTGCCTGCAACATCTACAGTAAAGGTACCAAACTGACTTATGTGTGTGTCTCCCTTATTATCCCTGACTGCCGGGTCCCCATCTGTCCTGCATTCTTATACATCTATCTGCCTTGGAGGAATCAGCCTTACTTGTGGAAGGCTTAACATCTAGCTGCACAATATTAACCCTCCAATGGTTCTGCATAGCAGCGCTGGTCATTCTGATCAGATACCACAAGTGGCGTCACGACAAACTACACGAACATTTAATCCCCTGTAAATATCCCCCATTAAAGTGAGCGCCCAGGGCACGGACCGAGCTGTGCTACCCGTGACGTTTCCCATAGACATCCACGGGCTCGGTGCCGAGTACCCCATAACCCTGGTGTTGTGCGACTCACTAGCGTGGCTGCAGCCAGTTTGTCCTCTGCCACCTCTGCCCCTACATTATCCCACCTTGCGCTTCCTGACAAGTTTGCTGGTGACAGCAAGCAATGTCGGGGATTCGTGAGTCAGTGCTCTATACAGCTCGAGCTTCTGGCTGCACGTTTCCCCACGGATCGGGCACAAGTGGGTTTAGTACTGTCTCTACTCTCGGGCAGAGCGTTGGAGTGGGCAACGCCGCTGTGGGAGCGCGACGATTGTGTGGTGCAGAGTGCGCCTCGTTTCCTGGAGGCTCTTAAAAAGGTCTTTTTAGGACCTGAGGTCACCCACGATACGGCGCTCCAACTGCTGGCATTGGCACAGGGTTCGTCTTTGGTCAGTCAGTTTCCCGTCCAGTTTCGGCCTCTGGCCTCAGAGCTAGACTAGTTGGATAAAGTACTCATTCCAGTCTACTGGCGAGGACTGGCTGACCATGTTAAAGACGCTTTGGCTACCAGGGAGATTCCCGCCACACTGGAGAAGCTTATCTCCATATCTACCCGCATCGACCTCCGTTTTCACGAGCGGAGGTTGGAGCGGGCCCAGTGTAGGCAGAGGATTCGGTTGGCTCCCACCTTTGCCAAACCTCTCGAATCCCCCGATCTGGCATCAGAACCCCAGAAGGCCACAGAGGTTCCTTGTACAGGACCTAGGTCTCGGGCCGTCCGAGTATCCGTGGTCTGTAACCTTTGTCAGCAGACAGGACACTATGCAAACAAATGTAAACAGTGATGGGGAAGCGATCGTGTCTAGTGGCCCTGGGAGGATTTTCACTAGAGACAGCGGCATTTTCCTCCAAGATGACATTTAAAGGGACAGTCACTGTAGACTCTTCCACACTTACAGTCGAGCTTTGTGTGGACTCAGGAGCAGAGGGGAATTTCATGTCATCTACCTTTGCTCATCGCCACGCAATACATCTAGTAGCGCTCGACAAACCAGTGACTGTCCGGGTAGTGAATGGGTTGACATTGCCCTCGTCAATTACATATCAGACTGTCCCTCTTACTTTGTCTGTACACCCTTCGCATCAGGAGATTATTTCCCTTCTCGTCCTTCCAGAGGGAATAGACGAAATCCTACTGGGAGTTCCCTGGCTCCGTTCCCACTCCCCTCACATTGAGTGAACCTCCGGTAGGATACTGGGTTGGAGTGAGTCATGTAAGGACAGATGTGTCAGGGAGTGCATTCAGGTTACCACTACAGAGATACCTGCAGATCTTTCTCCTCTTCCCAAGTGCTATCAGTCATATGCAGACGTGTTCTCTAAAAAGGCTGCGGAGACTCTGCCGCCCCATCGTCCCTACGACTGTCCTATTGACCTCTTGCCTGGAGCAGAACCTCCTCGAGGAAGGGTCTATCCCCTCTCTCTTCCTGAGACGGAGGCTATGTCTCAATATATCCAGGAGAATCTGGCAAGAGGGTTCATTAGGAAGTCGGTGTCACCAGCAGGAGCGGGGTTCTTCTTCGTGCAGAAGAAGAGTGGAGAATTACGTCCGTGTATAGATTACAGAGGTCTTAACGCCATCACCGTTAAGAATAAGTACTCGTTGCCCCTGATCTCTGAGCTCTTTGATAGGCTCCGGGGAGCAAGGGTATATACTAAATTAGATCTGCGTGGTGCTTATAACCTGATTCGCATCCGTGAGGGGGACGAATGGAAGATGGCTTTTAATACAAGGGATGGGCATTATGAATACCTGGTGATGCCCTTCGGGCTCTGTAATGCCCCAGCCGTTTTCCAAGACTTTGTCAATGACATCTTCCGGGATATGCTTTCCACCTCTGCAGTAGTCTATCTGGAAGATATTCTCATCTTTTCTCCAGATATTGACTCTCACCGGAGGGATCCAAAAATATAGTATTCTGACAGCACTCACTGTATTGGGGCGCTCGTTCCAAACCAAGGAACCCTTCTTGGATATATCAGACCATAACGAAATAGAAGAAACAGCGCTCCATCCAGGTGAATAATGTATCAATGCAGTTTATTCCACCATATCTGTCATGGGTGTATCGCCACGAGGATCGTCGCGATTACACACTCTGACTTCTCACAGCTGAGTTGCTGTTTCTTTGTGTTTGGTAATGAGGGAGTTAATTTTACCTAGCTCTTTGCTAAGACTAGGTCCAGCCTCGCCCGGCTGCTTTTGATTATGTTCTAATTAGATTCCTTCATATACCTGCCAGTCTGCTTGTTAGATGCCGGTGAAAGCATTCATGTAGTCTAGCAGACTGGATCGGTTCTGAGAATACTTAAGCTAAGAGTTCCTTAGTTGTTTTTACTCTTATAGCTTATAGTTTATCTCTGAGACCTTAGGTGTTCCTACTGTGTGTGAGTGTTGTATGTAAGACTTTATTTACGTTATTTCTTGTCTTTCTTGTATGTCTTTCTGTTTATTAACCGTTACCTGTTCATTCCCTTTGGTGGTAATCAGGGTCCTTCTTAGGACTAGAGTACAGTTGGCAGGGATTGATAGGAGACAGGGTTTACGCTGGTGGCCTGGACCTCTGTACCTTTAACAGTACCTCCAGGTAGAGGGATTAGTTAGGACCCCAGTTTAGGGTCAGCATAGACCCCGGTCACCCTCTAGCCGGAGACAGCGTATAACGAATTCCGTATTGACCCACTGGACATTCTGTCAGGTAATTCTATGTTATCATATATCTATGCGCATGTTATATAGTATGTTGCCCTTTTGATATAGATTACTGTCATCACATATATATATCTGCTATACAGCGTGACATTTTCACCGGCCCATACTAAGGATTCTCCCCAGCTGTCATGGATCCAGTAGCCCAGCTGGCCCGGCAGTTGCAGGGGTTGTCCATGGAGTTTGCAGACATTAAGTCCAAGGTTTTGTCCCCCCCGGAGCAAACCAGATCTGAACCTAAGGTTGCTCTCCCGGACAGGTTCACTGGTGGGCGGGACAAATTTTTTACTTTCCGGGAGGCATGTAAATTGTACTTTCGGCTGCGGCCTCGGTCATCTGGGAGTGAAGAGCAGAGGGTGGGAATTGTTATCTCGCTCTTACAAGGGGACCCTCAATCTTGGGCGTTCTCTATTCCTCCAGGCTCCCCAGATCTCCAGTCAGTGGATCGATTTTTTACTGCCCTGGGTCTGGTATATGATGATCCGGATCGAGTTTCCCTTGCTGAAACAAAGTTACGTAAAATACGGCAAGGAAATCGTCCAGCGGAGGAATATTCTTCTGAGTTCCGTAGATGGGCAACAGATACTCAGTGGAATGACCCTGCTCTTAGGAGCCAGTTTTGTCAAGGGTTGTCTGACAAATTAAAAGATGTGTTGGCTCAGTATGATTCTCCTCCATCACTGGAGGCTGCTATGGCCCTCGCTATTCGCATTGATAGACGAATTCGGGGAAGACGCGAGGTAACTCCGCCTCCCGTGATGACTCCACCTACTACTAAGGTCCCTTATACTGAGGTTCCCCTGGTCTGTTCTGAGGAACCCATGCAGTTGGGAGGGACATCTTTTTGTAGGAGGGAATCGGCGGTGCGCCGCAAGACTAGAAGGTGTTTCTTTTGCGGGAGAGAGGGACATTTTGTTGGGGGGTGTCCATCCCGGGCCTCTTTGAGCAAAGGAGTTAACCTGGGAGTGTGTATTTCGTCCCCAAATCCCTCTCAGTTTCTCGTGCCTGCGGAGGTGGTGATTGGTACTAGAACTGAGAGGATTTCTGTTTTTCTTGATAGTGGGTCCGGGGCTAATCTGGTGGACGCTCGGTTTGCCCAGGTGCATGGTATGCAACTGAGTGTATTGGCCAAACCGGTCCCTATAGTCTCTATTGATTCTAGACCTCTCGGTCAAGGTAGCTTGGTACAAGCTGTTCATAACATAGATCTTCGAGTAGGGGCAATACATAAAGAGCAATTGTCTTGTTATGTGTTGGAGGGTCTACCTACTCCTATTGTGTTGGGACTTCCTTGGTTGGATAAACATAACCCAGTGATTGATTGGCAATCCAGAAAGGTAAGCCAGTGGGGTGAATTTTGCAGGAATAACTGCATGAGCACGGTCATCGGTGCGGTTGTGCCTAGGACTTTGTCTCCTTTTCTGGAGGACTTTGGGGAGATGTTCTCAGAGGAGGGATGTAAAGAGTTACCTCCTCATCGCGCATATGACTGCTCAATAAAGTTGCTTCCTGATGCCTTATCTCGTACTTTCCCAGGGGCCGGGAGGACGGATGATCCGGTTCCTATTCCTCAGGAGGGAGTTGTAGTGTCAGCTGTATGCTCTGAGCTTGAGGGGGAGGTATTCGGGGCTCAGGGGGACGCCCCTGTGGGACTTCCAGGGAGACTGATAGTTCCAGATCGGTTAAGACTGAAGGTTACGGGGAACCGTTACAAACGGATGGCTGATAGGGGGAGAGTTTCTGGTCTAGATCTGAAGGTGAACGATCTGGTTTGGTTGTCTACCAGGAATATAAAACTTAAAGTTTCCTCCTGGAGGTTGGGTCCCAGATTCATCGGGCCGTACAGGATCAGTTCCATAATTAATCCTGTGGCATTTCGTCTGGACCTCCCTCCTACGTTTAAAATTCATAATGTGTTTCACAAATCATTACTTAAAAAGTATGTGGCACCAGTCATACCGTCACCTCTACCTCCTCCTTCAGTGGTGGTCAATGATAACGTGGAATTTCAGGGGTCGAAAATCATTGACTCACGTCTCAGTCGCCGATCCCTTCAGTACTTGGTTCATTGGAGGGGGTATGGTCCTGAGGAGAGGACGTGGGTCCCTGCGTCTGATGTTAACGCAGATCGATTGGTTCGGACCTTTCATACAACTCACCCGGGCAGACCTGGCCCTGAGGGTCCGGAGGCCCCTCGTAGAGGGGGGGGTACTGTCAGGGGTGTATCGCCACGAGGATCGTCGCGATTACACACTCTGACTTCTCACAGCTGAGTTGCTGTTTCTTTGTGTTTGGTAATGAGGGAGTTAATTTTACCTAGCTCTTTGCTAAGACTAGGTCCAGCCTCGCCCGGCTGCTTTTGATTATGTTCTAATTAGATTCCTTCATATACCTGCCAGTCTGCTTGTTAGATGCCGGTGAAAGCATTCATGTAGTCTAGCAGACTGGATCGGTTCTGAGAATACTTAAGCTAAGAGTTCCTTAGTTGTTTTTACTCTTATAGCTTATAGTTTATCTCTGAGACCTTAGGTGTTCCTACTGTGTGTGAGTGTTGTATGTAAGACTTTATTTACGTTATTTCTTGTCTTTCTTGTATGTCTTTCTGTTTATTAACCGTTACCTGTTCATTCCCTTTGGTGGTAATCAGGGTCCTTCTTAGGACTAGATTACAGTTGGCAGGGATTGATAGGAGACAGGGTTTACGCTGGTGGCCTGGACCTCTGTACCTTTAACAGTACCTCCAGGTAGAGGGATTAGTTAGGACCCCAGTTTAGGGTCAGCATAGACCCCGGTCACCCTCTAGCCGGAGACAGCGTATAACGAATTCCGTATTGACCCACTGGACATTCTGTCAGGTAATTCTATGTTATCATATATCTATGCGCATGTTATATAGTATGTTGCCCTTTTGATATAGATTACTGTCATCACATATATATATCTGCTATACAGCGTGACAATATCACAGCAACGTTTCGACCCATAAGAGGTCTTTTTCAAGCATAATACAAACATACAAAGGCTGGCCTTAAATAGTCATGGTGCACAAAGAACACCAATCAAATTCAAGTCACCGCCTACTCACATTTTATACAATAAACGGTACAAATACAGAGACTATTTACATATCAACATACTTCAAATATATACATCAGCACTCGCAGGTGCCCAAAATTTACTCTGATGACATGCATCACATAGAATAAACACAGATCGGGCGCATTAAAATTCTACAGTGTTATTGTATCTCCGTATCCATGGTATCCATTCTCCAATCCGGGCTCTCTTCCATTATTATACCGAGAGACGCACTCTCCAATGCTCCAATCCCCAAGGTTCAATGAAAAAAGCACCAAAACACCTTATAGCCAATCCCCAAATTACTTATATCCCATACTAAATCGTTAAACCAATTACCTCACCGCTAACTTTATAAGGAGTCCACCCCATCAATGTCCTAAGACCGAGCATACCGCCCAGCGACACGCCCACCAACAATGACGCAACACAGACGTGCAGGAGCGCTACGTCATCGGGGAGAGCCGCGCCACATGATAACTCACGTGATTGCCGCCCACACCCAACGGCAGCAGCACAAACCACCACGCCAGTGTCCGTCACATAATGCGCGCTCGCAGGGCTGTTGCCCAGGCAATGGCAGTACGCTACGCAGCCGCATTAAAGCGCACTCAGGACTTAGAAAAAAAGAGGGAGTAAAAAAATT
Organism: Oophaga sylvatica; assembly: GCA_033576555.1. Classification (NCBI taxonomy): domain Eukaryota; kingdom Metazoa; phylum Chordata; class Amphibia; order Anura; family Dendrobatidae; genus Oophaga; species Oophaga sylvatica. The sequence goes on along the minus strand of JARQOD010004163.1, from coordinate 17,716 downwards.
TTTTAGATAAAGAAATCTAATTTCTAAATAACCATTAATTAAAACAACAAAATATAATTTAATATAGCTAGGATCGGGGGGCAGAAGGAGGGAAAAAATAGCATATGAATTACAATCAGCAACAACATAAGAAAAATCCATGCAAAGGTTCACTCCTTGTGTCCACCGATCGTGCCACATAAAAAGAAAACCTATATACCTGAAAAAGAAAAAAGAAAAAAGAAATTAAAATAAAAATATATACCACAAAGAGAACTCAACGATGATGCATAGGATAAGTATGACATCGACATTATACATTATAAGAGGATAAATTAAAATCCAAATTTAAACCCTTAGGGTACAATGAATCTAACGTATAGATCCACCTCAATTCTTTATTTTTTAACAACTTCAGTCTGTCACCACCTCTCCTAAGAGTCGGCACACTATCAATGACCCTGAATCTTAATTGATTCACTGAATGTTTACTTTCCAAAAATGTTTCGGTATTGGTAACTCAGTAAGTCCTGTCTTTATGGTACTCTTATGTTTACTGATCCTTGCCTTCACTTCCATGGTTGTCTCCCCCACATAAATCAAACCACAGGGGCAGACAATCATATATACCACATAGCTAGACATACATGTATATCTTTCTTTCAGCACAAATTTCTTCCCTCTACGAGGATGCTGTGATATGGTGGAATAAACTGCATTGATACATTATTCACCTGGATGGAGCGCTGTTTCTTCTATTTCGTTATGGTCTCAATGGAGGGATGTCTGCAAAGTCTTCGACCTGTTACGGGCGAACTCCCTCTATGCAAAGTTGGAGAAATGCATGTTTGAGCAGGAGTCTTTACCTTTCTTGGGCTATATCATCTCTGCCCAGGGATTGGCTATGGATCCTGCCAAACTACAGGCTGTGATGGATTGGCAAGAACCCCATTCTCTTAAAGCGGTGCAGCGCTTTATGAGGTTCATTAATTACTATCGCCAGTTCATTCCCCACTTCTCCACTTTGGTAGCTCCCTTGGTAGCCCTCACCAAGAAGGGAGCCAATCCAAATTGTGGTCAGAGGAGGTCTCCAAGGCCTTTACTTCAATTAAGTCCCATTTTGCTAGCCTCTCATCTTACATCGCCCCGAGGTTGATAAGCCTTTTTTATTGGAGGTCGATGCCTCGTCTGTTGGTGCTGGAGCAGTCCTTTTTCAAAAGGATGCTCAAGGTCAAGAACATCCTTGTTTCTTCTTTTGCAAGACCTTCACAACAGCAGAGAGGAATAATTCCATTGGGGATAGGGAGTTGCTAGCCATGAAGTTGGCCTTTTCCGAGTGGAGACATCTCCTGGAGGGGGCTCGCTTTCCCTTTCAAGTTTTCACTGACCACAAAAATTTGGTCTATTTACAGACCGCCCAGCGGCTAAATTCTCGTCAGGCCAGATGGTCCCTGTTCTTCTCCCGGTTCCATTTCACCCTCCATTTCCTCTCCGGTGAGAAGAACATTTGGGCCGATGCTCTTTCTCGCTCGTGATGTCCTCTGAGGAGGTGGAGGAGGAGCCTCGGTTTATTGTCCCCACAGAGAGCCTAATAACTGTGGCCCCGGTTTGCATGAGTCTGTGCCTCCGGGCAAGACTTTTGTGCCCACCAACTTGCGACCGGAGGTACTCTCTTGGGCAAATTCGTCCAGGGTGGGTGGACATTTTGGCGCAAAAAGGACATCTGAGTTGCTGGCGAGGACATACTAGTGGCCACATAAGATCCGTGACATCAGGGAACACTTTCAGGCGTGAGTCTCCTGCGCCAAGAATAAGTCCCCTCGACAACGGCCAGCTGGGCTACTTTTCCCTTTACCGGTGGCAGACAGGCCTTGGGAGATGGTCGGGATGGATTTTGTGGTGGGCTTACCCAAGTCTCGGGGCTGCACCATCATCTGGGTGATAACCGACCACGTCTCCAAAATGGTGCACATGGTGCCCTTATCACAGTTACCATCTGCACGGGCCTTGGCAGCATTATTTATTAGGCATATTTTCCATTTACACGGAATGCCAGACAAAATTGTCAGTGATCGAGGTCCCCAATTTGCGTCTCGGTTCTGGAGAGAGCTGTGTCGTCTACTCAGTATTGAGTTAAATCTCTCCTCGGCATAACATCCCGAGACGAATGGGTTGGTAGAGAGGGCCAACCAGACCTTGGTCACATACTTGCGACATTTTGTCTCTGCCAGGCAGGATGACTGGGCATCCTTGCTACCGTAGGCTGAGTTCGCTCTAAATAATGCTGTGGCTGACTCCACTGGACAGACCCCATTCCTCCTGAACTACAGTCAGCATCCGTGGATACCAGTGCCCATGCCCGTGTCTTCCGCCGATTCCAGGGTGGCAGACTGGGCTGTGGAGGCACGGGACATTTTTGACCGCACCCAGGATGCCATTCAGGCCTCCAAAGAGAGGATGAGGTCTTCGGCCGATGCCCATCGGCGCCCCGCTCCTACTTTTGTTTCGGGTGACCTAGTATGGCACTCTGCCTGAAACATCAGGCTACGTGTTGAGTCCACCAAGTTGGCACCTCGCTTTTTGGGTCCCTTTAAAATTCTTGAGCAGGTGAACCCGGTGGTTTACCGCCTAGCCCTTCCGCCTCGCCTTGGTATAACCGACACCTTTCACGTGTCCCTCCTGAAACCCGTGGCCATTTCCCGATTTTCCGAGTCATCTGCCGGGACGTCAGGTTCATCTACCGACGATCGTGAGGTGAACGCCATTGTTGGGTGCAAGGTGGTACAAGGCAAAACATTTTATTTGGTGGATTGGAGGGGTTATGGGCCTGAGGATAGGTCCTGGGAGCCTGCCGAGCATGTTCACGCTCCGCAGCTCTTCGCTGCCTTTGAGCGCAGCGAGGCCCAAAGACGGGTGGGCCCTAGGAGGGGGGTAATGTTAGGGTTCGAGTTCCCGCTGCTGTACAAGGGGAGTCTCGAACCAGTCCCGCTGCGATCCCCCATTCATCTCCGGCCGCAGTGGAGGCTGCTCAGCATAGACGTCGGTCCCAGCGACTCGCCCAGTCTAATACTGTGCAGAGACTTGCTGCTACCTCTTCAGGTTCTGCTATTGTAGCCACTACTGGTCAGCGGTGAGCAGACGTCTTTAGGTCTAAGTCCTTTGTTGCTTCATCTGAGCATGCCCAGGGCAAGATCTCCCATTGGAGATCAGGGATCACATGCTCAGAAACAGCTGCCACTCCTATTGCTCCTTCAGGAAGGTCCTCCGGCTGTTGATGTTCTGAAGCAGCTTCCCATTGGTCCTTCCTGGAAGGTCTTTTTCTCGTGGCTGCTGTAAAAGGCTGTCCTTACAGCACGGCTGTGCGCTAGGATCAATTGCATTATGTGCTTTGCGCCAGTGTGATCATGCACTCATGTGGTTAGGGCTCGGCTGAAATAAGCCCCTAGAATATCGGCAACTCCGGTGAGGAGATTTGAGTGGAAATGGTTAGGGCTTGGCTGAAATAAGCCCCTAGAATACCGGCTTCTCCGGTGAGGAGATTGCTTGATTGCGTTGCTGTCTGCATGATCACGGACTGCTATCCGCACAGCAGTTATCTGTGTATCCCTGTGGAGTTAATGTGGAGCCCAGCTGCGACTGAATCCATATCTCCCAGAAGGGTGCACTGAAAGAAGATACCACTAGAGGTCATTATACACATTTACACACGTTCATCTTATCCCCAAAACCCTCAGAGGGAGCTGTGTAAGACATATAAAAAGAGCTTAACACAGGAAGCTGGAGCTCAGTCTAGTTTCAGTTTAGTTCAGTGCAGCCACCTCAGAGAACTCAGTCGGTCTGAAGAATGGAAAGTGCAGAGCTGAGATTAGAGAGGCTGCAGAGCTATTCAGTTCAGAGAGTGGAGTATAGTAAGAGTAGGAACAGGAAACCACTCCAGCCTAGTCAGAGCTGAATCTAGGAGTGCAGCTTAGTGAGAAGCGTGCCGACGCTTAGAGAGCGGTGAAGAGGCAGCCCACCAACTGCCAGTGTGTGATCATGTGAGGATCCGGGTAGGCCGAAGGCGAGTGGAAAGTTAATGAGACAGCGGAGCCTTAATAGCTCACCTCAGCAAGTATTACCGGACACCGGGGTCCGAGCCTATAGGGATCTCCACGACCCATTAGGAGAACATCGGAGTTCCTGGAGGACTACAAGTCCCAGGAGTACCACCGAGCTCATACGTAACAGGATCAGGAGGACAGAGTCTGGTAAGCAGGACGCTGCAAGCAGAGACTGTGTACTTTCAGTGAAAAGGTCCATTCACAAAGTCAGCCAGGTACAAGACGGAGACTAAGCTAGGCCCAGCTACACGCAGGCCAAGACTTCATTACAAAAAGGCAGAGAACAGGAGGCCACACACCTACTCAGTGGAGGAATCTGGATGTGCACCCTTCACCCTACAGTGCTCCGGGGAACGCCTGCAACATCTTCAGTAAAGGTACCAAAGTGACTTATGTGTGTGTCTACCTTATTACCCCTGACTGCCGGGTCCCCGTCTGTCCTGCATTTCTACACATCTATCTGCCCTGGAGGAATCAGCCTTACTTGTGGAAGGCTTAACATCTAGCTGCACAATATTAACCCTTCAGTGGATCTGCATAGCAGCGCTGGTCATCCTGACCAGGTACCACAAGTGGCGTCACGAATCCCCATACCAATATTCAATTCACCTGTAAATATCCCACATTTCAGTGAGCCCCAGGGCCACGGACCGAGCCGTGTGCTGCCCGTGAGATCACCCATAGAAGTCGACGGGCTCGGTGCCGAGTACCCCACGGCCTGGCGGGTGGCTCATTAACAGCACACAGCACCTATCTCTGCATCTTTACCTCAGCAACTCTGTGGTGTAACAGAGTTCGCTTATATCGCTATATAGCGCTGCGGCATTCCCGCTAGCGGCTCTGTGGATTAACAGAGTTCGCACTATCTGCCACAGCGTGCTACGGCATTTATTTTAGCGACTCTGCGGGATAACAGAGTACGCTACTTAGGCCATCTAACTAGCAGCAGGCTCTGCCTGCACAGTGGACCACGGGCTGTGAACACACCTCTCTACATTATTTATTAGGTGCGTTCCGCAGACCCTAACAACATGTCTCCAAATTTCCAAGCAATGTTTTTTTTCTTCTGAAAATGAGAAATGGTCAAAATTACAAAAAAATCTAGTGCTTTAAGACCTCAAATAATGCAACGAAAACAAGTTCATAATCATTTAGAAACAATTCAGGAAGAGTTCAGAAATCAAGATTTTGTGGAATAACCATGATTTTTAATCACATCTTTCATGGATCTTGGCATGCTTTCCACCAGTCTTTCACACTGCTCCTGGTGCAAAAAACTAAGCAATTCTTTGTTTGATGGCTTGTGACTATTAGAGATGAGCGGTGTTCGAATCGTGTTTGCCAATCTCAAATTCGAGCTGTTTTGGGCAGTGTTCGAGCCGTTCAACGAACCCGAACGATTTGGAAAAAATCCGGCTGTTCGAGGTTATGTTCGATAACTGTTCTTGCCTCAAAATCGTAACTGGATTTTTTCACAGTAATGCTGATAATTAGTGTTGAGCGATACTGTCCGATATCCCGAAATATCGGATTGGATCGGCCCGATACTCAAAAAGTATCGGGTTATCGCCGATCCGATACCGGAAACCCAATGCAAGTCAATGGGACAGAAATATCGGAACTAAAAAAACCTCTTTCTTTCTTGTAAACACTAGATATACACACATATAATACATATATATATAAATATATATATATACCTGTCATTGTGACATATATATTATATATATATATATATATATATATATATATATACCTATATTTATAGTTCATACACTTCTACATAGTAAAATAGCCTCTGATTCAATTGCCGGGCAATGCCGGACTTTTGTGAAAATACAGAACCACCCGACATGAAATGACACATGGTTTACATAGAGTTAACCATGTCATTTCATGTAGTTTGATATATGGTTTTCACTAACAATTACATGAGTGTATGTGTGCAAAATTTGACACATGTAGGGGTTAATTAAAGGTGTAAATTCATAGCAAAAAAATGTGTCTTTTTACAACGAATTTACACCTTTAATTAACCCCTACATGTGTCAAATTTTGCACACATACACTCATGTAATTGTTAGTGAAAACCATATATCAAACTACATGAAATGACATGGTTAATTCTATGTAAACCATGTGTCATTTCATGTCGGGTGGTTCTGTATTTTCACAAAAGCCGGCAATTAAATTAGCGGCTATTATACTATGTAGAAGTGTATGTACTATAAATATAAAATATATATATATATATATATATATGTCACAAATTCAATGACATGTGTGTAATATATATAATATATATATATATATATATGAGGTGTAAAATTGTTGAAAAAAAATGCGTGGGCTCCCGCCCTATTTTCTCAACCAGACAGACAAAGCCAGTGAGTGGGGGCAGATAATAATAGCCCAGAGAGGGACCATTATTTTTGCCCCCCCTGGCTACTAACATCTGCCACCAGACACCCCAGAAAAGGCAAATCTACTCTCATTGCCCTGTAGCGGTGGCGAATAGGTTAATAAGGGGTTAAAGCCACCTTGCTATTGAAAGGTGACTTTAAGCCAGGTTAATAATTGAGAGCTGTCAATTAGACAACTTTCAATTATTAATCCTATAGTATGAAATAAAAATAAAACATACACACTTTAATTAAAAATCATTTTATGAAATAAACACACAGTTTTTGACCATATTTTATTTTACTGCCATTCCTTGTGAAGCCCTTGTTCACCTGTAATAAAAATAAAATAATAAAGCAACATTATTCTTACCTATCCAATGTTCAGTCAGGTCCCCCGATGTAATCCTTCTGAAAGGGTTAACCCCTTACTGCCATCGGACGTACTATCCCGTCCATGGTACCTGGGCTCGTATGACCGGGGACGGATAGTACGTCATAGGCGATCAGCTGCGCTCCTGAGGGGAGCGCAGCTAATCGCCGCTGGGTGTCAGCTGATTATCACAGCTGACACCCATGACTGTGTGTCAGGAGCGGTCACGGACCGCTCCCGGCACATTAACCCCTTGCACACCGCGATCAAACATGATCGCGGTGTACTGGGGGCACAGGGGAGGATCGCGCAGGGTGGGGGCTCCCTGCGCGCCCCCCTGAGACCCTCAGAGCAGTGCGATGTGATCGCGCTGTTCTGAGGGCTTCCTCCCTCCCAGGACCCGGATCCAAGATGGCGCCGGGGTCCTGGAGGGAGGCGGCTACCTCAGTGCCTGCCGAGAGCAGGCACTGAGAAGCCTGCAGCACTGCCAGAGCGATCGCTGGTGTGACAGAGTGCTGTGCACACTGTCACACCAGCGATCTGATAAAATACTGTGATGTCCCACCCTGGGACAAAGTAAAAAAGTTAAAAAAGTAAAAATAAACATGTGTAAAAAAAAAATCCAAAATAAATTAAAAAAAAAAAATATTCCCCAATAAATTCACTTCTTCCTGTAAATAATAAAAAAAAAACAATAAAAGTACACATATTTGGTATCGCCGCGTCCGTAACGACCCCCCCTATAAAATTGTCCCACTAGTTAACCCCTTTAGTGAACCCCTTAAAAAAAAAAAAAAAGAAGCAAAAAATCAATGCTTTATCATCATACCGCCGAACAAAAAGTAGAATAACACGCGATCAAAAAGACCGATATAAAAAAACATGGTACCGCTGAAAACGTCATCTTGTCCCGCAAAAAACGAGCCATCATAAAGCATCATCAGCGAAAAAATAAAAAAGTTATAGCTCGCAGAATAAAGCGATGCAAAAATAATTATTTTTTTATATAAAATTGTTTGTATTCTATAAAAGCGCCAAAACATGAAAAAATGATATAAATGAGGTATCGCCATAATCGTACTGACCCGAAGAATAAAACTGCTTTATCATTTTACCACACGCGGAACGGTATAAACGCCTCCCCCAAAAGAAAATCATGAATTGCTGATTTTTGTTCATTCTAACCTCCCAAAAATCGAAATAAAAAGCGATCAAAAAACGTCACGTGCTCAAAAATGGTACCAAAAAAAACGTCAACTCGTCCCGCAAAAAATAAGACCTCACATGACTCTGTGGGCCAAAATATGCAAAAATTATAGCTCTCAAAATGTGTTGATGCAAAAACTATTTTTGCAATAAAAAGCGTCTTTTAGCGTGACAGCTGCCAATCATAAAAACCCGCTATAAATAGTAAATCAAACCCCCCTTTATCACCCCCTTAGTTAGGGAAAAATAATAAAATTAAAAAAAGTATTTATTTCCATTTTCCCATTAGGGTTAGGGTTGCGGCTAAAGTTAGGGTTAGGGTTGGCGCTAAAGTTAGGATTAGGGTTAGGGTTGGGATTAGGGGTGTGTTAGGGTTAGGTTTGTGGTTAGGGTTGGGACTAGGGTTAGGGGTGTGTTGGGGTTAGGGTTGGAGTTAGAATTGGGGGGTTTCGCTGTTTAGGCACATCAGGGGCTCTCCAAATGTGACATGGCGTCTGATCTCAATTCCAGCCAATTCTGCGTTGAAAAAGTCAAACGGTGCTCCTTCACTTCTCAGCTCTGCCATGCGTCCAAACAGTAGTTTATCCCCACATATGGGGTATCAGCGTACTCTGGACCGCAAGAGTTATTGTGCAATTTGTCCTATTTCTTCTGCTACCCTTGGGAAAATAAAAAACTGGGGGCGAAAATATCATTTTTGTACAAAAAAAAATATTTTTTTGTTTTTACGGCTGTACATTATAAACTTCTGTGAAGCACTTGGGCTTCATAGCGCTCACCACACATCTAGATAAGTTCCTTGTGGGTCTATTTTCCAAAATGGGGTCACTTGTTGGGGATTTCCACTGTTTAGGCGCATCAGGGGCTCTCCAAATGCACATGACGCCCCCAGACCATTCCATCAAAGTCTGCAATCCAAAACGTCACTACTTCCCTTCCGAGCCCCAACGTGTACCCATACAGTAGTTTTCTCCCACATATTGGATATCAGCGTACTCAGGACAAATTGGACAACAACTTTTGGGGTCCAATTTCTCCTGTTACCCTTGTAAAAATAAAATATTGGGGCAAAAAAATCATTTTTGCAAAAAAAAAAGATTTTTTATTTTTACGGCTGTGCGTTATAAACTTCTGTGAAGCACTTCGGGGTTCAAAGTGCTCACCACACATCTAGACAAGTTCCTTGTGGGGTCTATTTGTCAAAATGGGGTCACTTGTGGGGGGTTTCCACTGTTTAGGCGCATCAGGGGCTCTCCAAATGCGACATGACGCCCCCAGACCATTCCATCAAAGTCTGCAATCCAAAACGTCACTACTTCCCTTCCGAGCCCTGACGTGCGCCCATACAGTAGTTTTCTCCCACATATTGGGTATCAGCGTACTCAGGACAAATTGGAAAACAACTTTTGGGTTCCAATTTCTTCTGTTACCCTTGTGAAAATAAAATATTGGGGACGAAAAAATCATTTTTGTAAAAAAAAAAAAAGATTTTTTATTTTACGGCTGTACGTTATAAACTTTAGTGAAACACCTGGGGGTTAAAAGTTCTCACCACTCATCTAGATAAGTTCCTTGAGGGGTCTAGTTTCCAAAATGGCTCATTTATGGGGGTTTCCACTGTTTAGGCAGATCAGGAGCTCTCCAAACACGACATGGCGTCCAGCCAATTCTGCGTTGAAAAAGTCAGACGGCGCTCCTTCCCTTCCAAACTCTGCCATGCACCCAAACAGTGGTTTACCCCCAATATGGGGTATCAGCGCACTCAGGACAAATTGCACAATAACTTTTGGAGTCTTGTTACCCTTGGAAAAATAAAAATTGGGGTGAAAAGATCATTTTTGTGGAAAAAATATGATTTTTAAATTTTACGGCTCTACGTTATAAACTTGTGTGAAGCACTTGGGGGTTCAAATTGCTCACCAAAGATCTAGAAATGTTCCTTAGGGGGTCTAGTTTCCAAAATGGGGTCATTTGTGGGGGTTTCCACTGTTTAGGCACATCAGGGGCTCTCCAAATGCAACATGGCATCCAATCTCAATTCCAGCCAATTTTGGTTGGAAAAAGTCAAATGGTGCTCCTTCCATTCCGAGCTCTGCCGTGCGCCCAAACAGTGGTTCCCACCCACATATGGGGTATCAGCGTACTCAGGACAAATTGGACAACAACTTATGTGGTCCAATTTCTCCTGTTACCCTTGAGAAAATAAAAAATTAGTGACTAAAATATAATTTTTGTGGGAAAAAAATAGGATTTTTTTATTTTCATGCCCGGGCATTATAAACTTGTGTGAAGCACTTGGGGGTTCAAAGTGCTCACCAAAGATCTAATAAGTTCCTTAGGGGTATAGTTTCCAAAATGGGGTCACTTGTGGGGGGTTTCCACTGTTTAGGCTCATCTGGGGCACTGCAAACGGAACATGACCCCCATCAACGTCTGCATTCCAAAACGTTACTACTTCCTTTCCAAGCCCTGCCGTGCACCCAAACAGTTCCCCCCCCCCACATATGGGGTATCAGCGTACTCAGGACAAATTGGACAACAACTTTTGGGGTCCAATTTCCTTTGGAAAATTCAAAAATTTGGGACTAAAAAATCATTTTTGTGGAAAATTGTTTTTTTTTTTTTTTTCACACCCAGGCATTATAAGCTTTTGTGAAACACTTGGGAGTTCAAAGTGCTCACAACATATCTAGATAAGTACCTTAGGGGGTCTAGTTTCCAAAATGGTGTCACTTGTGGGGGTTTCCACTGTTTAGGTGCATCAGGGGCTCTCCAAACACGACATGGCGTCCAATCTCAATTCCAGCCAATTTTAGTTTGAAAAAGTCAAACGGCGCTCCTTCCCTTACGAGCTCTGCCGTGTGCCCAAACAGTGGTTTTCCCCCACATATTGGGTATTGGCGTACTCAGGAGAAATTGCATAACAACCTTATCTGTCCATTTTCTCCTTTTACCCTTGTGAAAATAAAAAAAAAGTTTGTAAAAGATCATTTTTGTGGCTAAAAAGTTAAATATTCATTTTTTCCTTCCACGTTGCTTTAGTTCCTGTGAAGCACCTGAAGGGTAATAATCTTCTTGAATGTGGTTTTGAGTACCTTGAGGGTGCAGTTTTTAGAATGGTGTAACTTTTGGGTATTTTCTGCCATATAGACCCCTCAAAGTGACTTCAAATGAGAGGTGGTCCCTAAAAAAAATGGCTTTGTAAATTTTGTTGTAAAAATGAGAAATCGCTGGTCAATTTTAACCCTTATAACTTCCTAACAAAAAAAAATTTTGGTTCCAAAATTGTGCTGATGTAAAGTAGACATGTGGGAAATGTTATTTCTTAACTATTTTATGTGACATATTTCTCTGTTTTAAGGGAATAAAAATTCAAAGTTTGAAAATTGCAAAATTTTAAAAATTTTCGCCATATTTGCATTTTTTTTCAAAAATAAACGCAAGTTATATCGAAGAAATTTTACTTCTAACGTGAAGTACAATATGTCACGAGAAAACATCTCAGAATCGCGAAGATCCGTTGAAGCGTTCCAGAGTTATAACCTCATAAATAGACAGTGGTCAGAATTTATAAAAATTGGCCCGGTCATTAACGTGCAAACCACCCTTGGGGGTGAAGGGGTTAATGTTAACTGCAGAGACCGCAGCTAATGCTGACAGTCTCACAGTAAACCCCTGACTGAATCATCTCCTCTCCTGGCTGACAGGAGAGGAAGTGGTTAGCATAATTGATTGCTTCCCACTTTAACTTCAGGTCAGCCAGGGACACCGCACAGCATCAGTGACGTCAGAGGGAATCCCGGCTGACCTGAAGTGAACTGATTAACAAAAATAGGGGATCCCCTCGAAAAAAAAAATGGCGTGGGGTGCCCCCTATTTTTGTAAACCACCCTGATAAAGCAGACTACTGAGGCCTGGTTTTTCAGGCTGTTAAGGAGCCAATATCCATGGACCTTGCAAGCCTGATAATACCAGGCCACAGCAGTCTGCTTATCTTGGCTGGTTAACAAAAATAGGGGATCCCCTCGAAAAAAAATGGCATGGGGTCCCCCCTATTTATGTTAACTAGCCAGATGAAGCAGACTGCTGAGGCCTGGTTTTTCAGGCTGGAAAGGATACAATATCCATGAACCTTGCAAGCCTGATAATACCAGGCCACAGCAGTCTGCTTAGCTTGGCTGGTTAACAAAAATAGGGGATCTCCTCGAAAAAAAAACGGCGTGGGGGTCCCCCTATTTTTGTTAACCAGCCAAGTAAAAAGCAGACTGCTGCGGCCTGGTATTAAAAGACTGTCAAGGCCCATGGATTTTGGCCCTCAACAGCCTAAAAATACCAGGCTTCAGCAGCCCCACAAATGGCGCATCCAAAGATGTGCCAATTGTGGCACTTTAACCGCTCTTCCCACTTGCCCTGTAGCGGTGGCAAGTGGGGTAATAAGGGGTTAATGTAACTTTTGATTGAACAGTGACAATAAGCCCGGTTAATAATGGAGAGGCGTCAATAAGACACCGATCCATTATTAATCATAGTTTGTAAATTTTTTAAAAAAATACACAGCCAGAAAAAAGTCTTTTAATGAAATAAAACACCACACAGTTTTCATTATTTTTATTGCACGCTCATCCTGCGACGCCATCGTTCTCCTGTAAAAAAACAAAATTAGCAAACCAACACAAATACTCCCTGTTCGACACAGTCAAAAATAACGAGTGTCCCACGATGAGTCCAGCTCTGCTACATCTGGATGACAGGCTGAGCCTGACATACACATAGAGCAGAGCTGCTTACCATTGCTGCTTCCCTGGCGGTGACGTCATCCGGACTGGTTTATGGCCAGCTGTCGCGAGAGTACAGCTGGCCGAGAATACCCAGTACCCGGCAGCCCATGCAGTTTTCGCGAGATGCTGCACGTGACCGCCAGGGAGAGGTGTTATGATTTGGTAGCTGAGAAGAGCAGGCAAAAAAGGCAATACACCAGAGAGGTTGGAATCTACTGGATGGCAGTACCATGACTAACCACCACAACTAAAGGCAGCCGTGGAGCGTACCTACGTTGGTCCTAGACGCCTCGTCACAGCCTGAGAAGCTAACTACACCTAAAGATAGTAAGAGGAAAGCTATCTGCCCCGGAGCAGATCCCCAAAGAACATAGGAAGCCCCCAAACATGTAATGGCGGTTAGACAAGAGGAAATACAGACACAGACAGAAAATAGTATGAGCAAACGTTGGGGCCCAATCTTCCTAGAAAGAAAAGGATAGGAAGGACACTTACTGCAATCCAAAAAACCCTAAAAAATACCAACTCACTAATTGCAAAAACACCTGAGATCACACGACCTCTACCACCTAAATTAGTTCTCTGGTGTAACAAAACTAAGCAGCAGCCACTGAAAAAACTGGAAAAGGCAAATGAACAAATAACAGTGGCTCAGATAAACTGAGAGGAGCACAAGCCCCAGGAGGGGACCTGGCTGACCTCCACAGAAGTGCAGGACAAAATGCAAAAAGCAAGCACAAAAATAAAAGCAGAAAATATCTTATCTGTTAGCAGAAGATTCAGGCAATACACAGCAAGCTTCCAAGTGAACCAGGAACCAAAGTTGAGACAAGAACAATTGATCACCGGCAACCCTGATGGAAGGGAACCTCCATTATATAAGACCAGTCTGTAAAGGGTATGCCACACTGAACAATATCGCTAACGGATCGCTAAAAAACGTCACTATTAGCGATCCCGTTAGCGATGTTGTTCAGTGCGGCAGCTTCCAGCGACGAGCTTCCTGCTGTGATCTCGCTCGTCGCTGGAATCGTTCCGGACCCTATTTCTCGCGGCGCTCCCGCTGGTAAGTATATATCGCTAGTGTGGCACCTTTTCTAGCGATTTAGCGGTACTTTGTACCGCTAAAGTCGTTAAGAAGATCGCTAACGGCGATAGCGTCGTTAACTATATCGCTAAATGTGGCCGCACTTAGCGATATAGAAACATCCCGCTAGCGATCGCATTAGTATGCGTCTTATCGTGATCGCTAGCGGATTGTTTAGTGTGGCAGTACCTTAACACCTGTTTGCCAATCTTCACAATCTTCATTGAATAGTTCAGTACTGTTTGTAACCACCAGAGGGCTTCTGCTCAGGATTCATTTCTAACACATTCACAACAGTACCCCCCCTTTAGGAGGGGTCACCGAACCCTCATTTGAGCAACCAGGTCAGTCAGGATGAGCTCTGTGATACGCACGGATCAGTCTCCTACATGGATGCAAACACCCAAGAATTGTCCTCCTGACCATAACCTCTCCACATAACCAAATACTGGAGTTTCCGTCTAGAAAAACGAAAATCCAATATTTTCTCAACCACATACTCTAGATTGCCCTCAACCAAAACAGGGTCAGGAGGCGCAGCCATAGGAACCACTGGCTTGACAAACCTCTTAAATAAGGACTTGTGGAACACGTTATGGATCTTAAATGTCCCTGGAAGAAGTAAACAAAAGGAAACAGGATTAAGAATCTCCATGATCTTATAAGGTCCAATGAACCTAGGCTTAAACTTAGGAGATGCAACTCTCATAGGGATATTTCTTGAGGACAACCAGACCAAGTCCCCCACTTCAAACCGAGGACCATCAGTCATATGCCGGTTGGCAAACCGCTGGGCCCTCTCCTGAGATAGGGACAACCTCTCCACTACCTGGTCCCAAATCTGCTGCATACGCTCCACAACAGAGTCAACACCTGGACAGACAGAAGCCTCCATCTGTCCCGAAGGAAATCGAGGGTGAAACCCAAAATTGCAGAAAAATGGAGACATCAAAGTGGCAGAGCTAGCCCTATTATTAAGAGCAAACTCAGCCAAAGGCAAAAAAGAGACCCAGTCATCCTGATCAGCAGACACAAACCATCTCAGATAAGTCTCCAATGTCTGGTTTGTTCTCTCAGTTTGTCCATTGGTCTGAGGATGAAAAGCCGAGGAGAAAGACAATTGAACACCAAGTTTAGAACAAAAAGTCCTCCAAAATCTGGAAACAAACTGGACTGCTCTGTCAGACACAATGTTCTCAGGAATGCCGTGTAATCGAACCACGTGCTGAAGGAACAAAGGCACCAATTCAGAGGAGGAAGGCAACTTAGGTAATGGCACAAGTTGTATCATTTTGGAAAACCTATCACAAATCACCCAGATAACGGTCATTCTCTGAGAAACAGGGAGGTCGGAAATGAAATCCATAGAGATATGGGTCCATGGTCTCTTGGGCACAGGCAATGGCATCAACAA
Source organism: Oophaga sylvatica (assembly GCA_033576555.1). Classification (NCBI taxonomy): domain Eukaryota; kingdom Metazoa; phylum Chordata; class Amphibia; order Anura; family Dendrobatidae; genus Oophaga; species Oophaga sylvatica. Next base: position 2,377 of record JARQOD010004163.1, on the reverse strand, counting down.
ACCACTAGAGCGAGAGCAAGGCTTGGAACGAGAGCAAGTCCCGCAGGACTGCACAAATTCCCTGACGTCACGAGACAAAGTAGGCCACCAAAAGGACCGACTAACCAAGTCTCTGGTACCAAAAATTCCGGGATCACCGGCCAACGCGGAACAATGAATCTCAGACATCACACTCTTTTTCCACCGGTCTGGGACAAACAATTTCCCAATAGGGCAGCGTTCGGGTTTATCCTCCTGACACCCTTCCAGAGCCAGTCTCAAATTGGGCGAGATGGCGGAAAGAACTACACCCTCTTTCAAAATAACAGCAGGATCAGATAACTCAGGAGAGTCCGCAAGGAAACTCCTCGAGAGGGCATCCGCCTTAACATTCTTAGTGCCAGGAAGAAAGGAAACCACAAAATTAAAACGTGTGAAAAACAAGGCCCACCTGGCCTGCCTAGGATTAAGTCGCTTGGCTGAGTCCAGATAAACCAGATTCTTATGGTCCGTGAGGACCACCACCTGATGTTTGGCTCCCTCCAGCCAATGTCTCCACTCTTCAAAAGCCCACTTCATGGCCAATAACTCCCGATTACCCACGTCATAATTACGTTCAGTTGGAGAAAATTTTCTAAAGAAAAAGGCACAAGGGTTACTTTTAGAGGTCTCTGGATCTCTTTGGGACAAAACGGCACCTGCTCCAATTTCAGAGGCATCAACCTCCACCTGAAATGGCAGAGAAACATCAGGCTGCCGTAGAACAGGAGCAGAAGTGAATCTCTGCTTAAGTTCCTGAAACGCAGAGACTGCCTCAGGAGGCCAATTCACCACATCAGAACCCTTCTTGGTCAAATCAGTCAATGGTTTAACAATAACAGACAAATTACCAATAAATTTACGATAAAAATTGGCAAAACCCAAGAATCTCTGAAGAGCCTTTAATGAAGTAGGTTGGACCCAATCACAGATGGCCTGAACCTTGACCGGGTCCATTTCAATAACAGATGGGGACAAAATAAATCTCAGAAATGAGATCCTCTGTACGCCAAAAAGACACTTTGATCCCTTCACATACAGAGCATTCTCTCTCAAAATCTAGAACACAGTCCGAACATGTTTCACATGAGAGTCCCAGTCATTGGAAAAAATCAAGATATCATCCAAATAAACAATCAGAAATTTCTCCACAAAATCCCTGAAAATGTCATTCATGAAGGACTGGAAGACGGAAGGAGCATTAGTGAGCCCAAAGGGCATCACTAGGTACTCAAAATGCCCCTCTGGGTATTGAATGCCGTCTTCCATATATCCCCGTGCTTAATGCGAATAAGGTTATACCCCCCCTGAGGTCAAGCTTGGTAAACCAAGTAGTACTTTTCACCCTGGAAAACAGGACAGAAATCAAGGGTAACGGATATTGATATTTCACAGTGATATTGTTCAAGAGACGATAATTAATACACGGCCTTAATGAACCATCCTTTTTGGCCACAAAGAAAAAACCGGCACCCAAGGGTGAAGAGGATGGTCTGATATGACCCTTCTCCAATGACTCCTTGATATAAGACTGCATAGCGTCATGTTCAGGTACAGACAAGTTAAAAAGGCGACCTTTAGGGAATTTACTACCAGGCACTAATTCAATAGCGCAGTCATAGCTCCTATGGGGGGGCAAGGATGCAGATTTACTTTCGCTAAACACATCAGAAAAAATCAGTCAAAAAGTCAGGATCATCCTGAGCCTGGGGAGAGGCAGAAAAAACAGGAGTGTTGGCATTAACACATTGGCAGCCCCAACTGGTTACAGACACAGATTTCCAATCCAAAACAGGATTATGAGACTGTAACCAAGGGAAACCTAGTACAATAATGTCATGCAGATTATACAGCACCAAAAATTTGCAACTCTCCTGATGATCAGGTTCAACCCTCATTATCACCTGAGTAGAGAACTGGGTTTATTCTCAGCCAAAGGGGTAGAATCAATCCCCAGTAGGGGAATAGACTTCCATAGGGTATCAAGGGAAACCCACAACGTTTAGCAAAATCAAATCCATCAGGTTAATAGCTGCTCCCGAATCAACAAAAGCCTGAGCAGACAGGGAGCAAATCAGGGTAACAGTCAACAGAAATTTAGTCTGAACACTACCCAAGACAACTGAGCGTGCAAAACATCTTCCCCGCTTAGGGCAGACTGAAATAGCATGAGAGGCGTCACCACAGTAGAAACATAACCCATTGCGTTTTCAAAACTCATGACGCTGTGCCCCAGAAGCCACTCTATCACACTGCATGGGTTCAGAAACTGGTTCACAAGGCAACACTATTCCACGCTTACCTCTACGCTCACGCAAACATCTGTCAATTTGAATCGCCAATGACATAGAATCATTGA
>JARQOD010004162.1:0-57413 GCA_033576555.1 Oophaga sylvatica | reverse complement strand
CCTTCGCACTGCAGCTTTGCAAAGTTCAACCCACATTATGCATTTCCCCAAATGCAGCATTTGAGGCATGAGTGATTTGGGATGGTCAAAGTTATGGGTGAGAAGGTTCACCATCAGTACCCTATAGCATAAGTATGCTTTTGTGTTAGCATTTGTGTTAGACATGTGATATCTGCCATAATATGTCACAATTATTTAGTTACAGTTTTTGTTACCAACACTAATCATTGAATGGTTTTAAATTTGACGTTTCACTTGTTTACAGCTTAGAAATAAGGGTGTAGCCTGATATCTATGTGTAGCACTAGCCACTTAACATGTCATGTTTTTTTAAAAAAGTGTAGCTAGGTAGCAGTAATTTTTGCCGGACACACAGCAGGGGAACAGCAGGCGTTACTGAACCCCACATCACAATAGCTTGTGTATGGTCTGTGGAAAACGACACTTCTAGCAGCAACGGGCAGTGTTGTAGCCCAGGGAGTAAGCTCAGGGGGTAGAAAGATGAACAAAAACAGGAACATGGAAAACGTTGCCAACCAGTTAGTTTAATCTGAAACCGGACAGGCAAATTCGGGCCCGAGATCCTGCCTAGTTCATTTTCAGAAAAGTAAGCCGTTCTACATTATCGTAGGAATAGTCGCATGCAACGGTCTGTTAGTACACCACCTGCAGCAGTAAAGACGCGCTCCGATAATACACTGCCAGCAGATCAAGCCAGCACCTCCAATGCATACTGGCAAAGCTTCCCATGTATCCACTTAGAGACACAAAACTTGAAGGGGAAGAGCCATCTGGGAGTACACGAGAGGGCAAGACATGTAGTCTGTCACCATCTTAGGGAAATTTGCCTCCTGCTGACTGGAGCCGTCTCGGATGGTGTAGACATTGGTGGCGCTGCCACAAAACTTCGACACATTTGGAACAAACTGTTCTTGCCCTGTGCAAGGCGCTGCTTGTGCTCCCTCTTGTTGCAGAGCTGTCTCCACTGCCTCGACGCACAGACTGCTTTGTAAATCAGTAGCAGCAGCAGTGCTCTCGGCTGGAATGGAGAACATTATGGATTGCAACCCGTGTGTCTTGGTACTTCCCCTTTTACGCCCCGGTTTAAAGGTGTGATGAGGCTTTGTAAGTTGTCCCGGTAGCGAGGGTCTAGGAGGGTGTACACCCAATAATCAGACGTGGTGTGAATGTGTTCGATGCGGGGGTCGTTTCTCAGCCACTGCAGCATGAAAAACAACCATGTGCTGCAGACTCCCAACTGGGCCCAAGAAACGTTGTCCCCTGCAAGAGGCGTCATCTCCGCCTGCTGTGCATCACCCCACCCTTGGTCTACATACTGACTAGAGCATTGTCTACCTCCCTCTGAGCGATGTCTTCCTCCTCCATTGACTCCTCCTCATCCTCCTCAAAAGCCCTTCAAATACATATAAATTTACAAAATTTAAAACTCAAAATTTAAAAACTTGTATCATAATTCTGTAACATCAGTTTATGGAAACACAATAGCATTAACAAAAGGATAGACAAAAAATGTACATTATGTGCTTTGTAAATACATTAAAATTTTGTAATGGTTATGAAAATATAGACAGCGACTCTGGGGGTTTCAATTGTTGATACAGAAAGGTATTTTGAAAGTCTCCAGCCCTTTGTGAGGAACCACGTTGCGCTGACTGTCCAGAAGGTGATGGAATTTGTGACTCCTCACCCTCCACCTCTTCCAAAACCTCATGCCTTAGGGGCTTGCAGTGTTTTTTGAAGCGGGCCCGATAAGGGGGACAGTCAGGCTGACTAGTGCATCATCTGCACTCGCCATCCGCGTTGACTCATCAAACGCAACGCAAAACGTGGCAGATATCCTTCATAGAGTTATTCGCCACTCATTACACTGGCAGTGGCTGCCCATTCATTAAGGATCCAATTCTAATTACTGGTTCTCACCAACATAGCTCTCCACACCCGCAGCACCCCCCAACATCTCCTCCTTATTTATATTATCGCCCTAACCGACTGCTGCACTCTGCAAACGACCTTCGACTAACCTCTGCACTAATCCGTACCTCCCACTCCCAACTCAAACCCTTTACCCGCGCTGCCCAATCCTCTGGAATGCCTCTACCCCAAGAAATTAGGACTATCCGCAATTTGGATGGTTTGGGCGCTCCCCAAAACACATTTGTTCACAGTGGCCTATCACATTCACTAATCAAAGTCATTCTATGTGTAATTCTGTGTGTGTAGCCCCATTCACTATCTCCATGCACCCCTCACTTCCTTTAAAAATTTGGCTGGACCATCATTGTAAAAACACCATTGTATATAAACACCTGTACTTTGTATCCCCCACACCTCATTGTAATTGTAAGCTTTCACCAGCAGGGGGGGTTTGTTTTTGCTTTAATTATTGTATTGTTAACGTTGTTACTTATGACTCGGTTTTGAAACTTTTAAACTGTAAAGCATGCGGAATATTATGGCGCTATATAAATAAAAAATTTATTATTATTCTTATTATAGAGGCCCACTCAGTAGTGGTGAAGTGTGAACGCCGCAAATTGCGAGTTGACTGCGCCTGATGCAGCTGATACTCCATTACTTTTTGGCTGCGCTCACACAACCGCTCCAACATATGAAAAACGAGGAATTCCACCTGGTGGGTACATCACATATAATGCATTTTCATGAAGGTGAAATCTGCGTTGCAGAGCTGCAATAAAGCGATCGGGCCCATGCTGGAACGTCGCAAGTGAGCGCACTCTAGGCGGACCTTGTGCAGCAGTGCATCAAGATCCGGATAGTCCCTAAAAAAAACTCTGCACGACCAAGTTGAGCCACATATGACAACATGGATGTGAGTGAGGTTGCCAAGGCCCAGAGCTGACCCCCAGATTTCGGCCATTGCACACACTACCAAGCCTGCCGTAGATTCTCTTCCAAAAACCACACGTCGCTCTCCTGCTTTAGGGCATTACAGAGCTCCTGCGCTGTGTGGCTAAGATTCCCCCATGGAAATTAATTTCAGGATGGCCCTGTTGACATTTGGACACGGCGGGTGCCATATCGGTCGCAACAGGTAAACGTTCAGGGGCCCCATGTGGAGGTAGACCGTGACGGCTCCTGCAGCGATGATCTGAGAACTGGAATAGGAGGAGAATCAATGTGTACAGACTTGATTCCTGCAATCCTTGGAGTTGGCAGAACACGTACAGCGCTACTCGCAAGATCAGTACCCGCTGCACAAAAATTGACCCAATGGGCAGTGAGGGAAAGGTATTGTCCCTGGCCATGGGTGTTAGAACCCTCTTGTTAGGTTTTGTTTCAGTTTGCTGGTCACATGACCTTTTTTCCCTATTTAGTCTGGCTCCGCCCTTCTGGCTTTGCTTGACTTCATTGTAAATTTTCTACTGTTAAAGCTAGGGTGCTTAGGTGCCTTAATCTGTGAGTTTTGCTTGATGTTAGGATCACAAAGTATTTATTTTTCTGTTTAATTATCCATGCTACAATTTGTTAGGACTAGGAGGTGTCCACCTTTCTCCCAGTCCCTAGATCTTGTAGGGATTACTCCCTCGCAACTAAGGTCTTCGTTCACACTAGATGAGGACTTTAGCGGGTCTGGTCGCAGGATCAGGTTCCCCGTTACATCGTAGGATTCACTTAGTTGTATTGTAGGGACAGAATTCCCTTCTTTCCTTACGGTTGTAGCAAAATCTAACAATGGGTACTGGTCCACGCATCGGTGGTCAGGTGGACCTTGCTACTGAGGGCTTTTAGTAGCGCATGTTTAATTTTTTTCCCTCAAATCTTTTGCGACCAGGGACGGCTTGCCTGCTGAAATGAAATCGGCTTGGCACATTGTATTGTGGGATTGACAATGATATTCAGTTACGGAAACTGTCTGTCTCCACCAGCCTGAATCACAGCATTTCAAGGGACAGGAGTTTTGCAATGCCAGCGTTCAGAGCCTGTGCCCCGTGCATGGTTTGCGGAGTATGGCCGTCTTTTATCCCATGCCTGTGCTACCGCTGGCTGTTTTGTGGCCGGGGGAGTGTGAGGATACAGGAACTTGCTGCTGTGTGTGGAATAACAGTTTGTCTCTGACAACAGGGGCCGAGGTTCTTCCATGGCGATCCTGTGAGGAAGCATAACCAGCTGTGTGTGAGTCGATGAAGAGGCTTCAACAAAACCTGAAGATGTAGGTGCTGCTGTGGGTTTGGCCTACATCTCCAGTGTGTCTTTGTAACTCAACTACGTGTTTGTCCGCACATGTTTCCCAAAATTTTGTGGTATTGAGGTGACTGAACACTTTAGCTATTTTTAATTTTTGATTACACAGCTTGCATTTCACATAGCAAATATCATGTGCAAGTGTGTGAAAAAAAGACCACGCAGTGCAAAATCCTGGGAGCGCACGTTTTGACTTTTGGAAGAAAAACTGCTCCGAACAGTGCCAAACTGGAGGCTACAGCAACCGAGTCTGCAGCCTACTCTCCCTCTTTTGTACCGTTGGGGCAATGTCTTCCTCTATCTTCCTTTTATCACTAACCATTTCTCTAGGGCCCCTCCCAGCTTTCAAAACCCAAAATACTGGTTCCACCCACAAAGCTCTCCACAGTGCAGCACCCCTCCTACATCTCCTCCCTCATTTCAATCTAGGGGCCTAACCGACTGTTTGCGCCCCGAAAAACGACTTTCACCTAACGTTCCCTCCTTTGCACAAATACGTACCTCCCCTCCCGACTCCAAGCCCTTCTCCTGCTCTACCCAATCCCTCGGGAATCCCTGTACCCCAAAAAATTGGGACAATCCACAATTTGCATGGTTTAGGCGCCCCTCAAAACACTTTTGGGTTTCAAGGGGCCTATCACATTCACTAATAAAATTTCATTCTAGGGATTCTGTTAATTTGGTTTTTTCCACCCCTTTCCTATCTCCTTTCCCTCAGTCCCAAAAAGTTTGGCTGGAAAAACCATTGAAAAATCACCTTTGTAATAAACCCATAAAACCTTTGAAAATCTCCCCATCTCATTGTACATTGTAAGTTTCACGAGCAGGGGCGACTTTTTTAGTTTAAAATTTATTGTATTGTTAACTTTTGTTACTTATGACTTTTTGTCTGAAACTGCTAAACTGTAAGCCTGCGGAATTTTGATGGGGGCTATAAAAATAAAATTTTTATTTTTTCCTCTGAGCTGCTCCCACCACCTTCCTTTTTCTTCATGCCATTTTTGGTTTTGGGGCCCCCATCATCTCCACTCCCCCTCTTCCCCCACCTGCTTTTGGGGGGGGCCCGGGCCAAACCACCATGCTCAACAGAAACGGAAAACCGGGGGTCTCAAAAATCATAAACAGATGCGTTCGCTTTGGCGACCATGGGCACTGTCTAAACCCGCCTCTTCAGTTTCCCGAAGACACAGCTGTTGCGCATCACTCAAACCCCCCCTTCTTCCCTTTAAACAAAATGCGCTTGGCTGGGCCCCTGTTTGCAAGCCAATAATTCTGAAACAAAGCAAAACACCACGGGCCCTGTACAGAACCCCTGACGGCCTGGGAAATTTCCAGGGGGGTAAAGAGACAGAGGGTTTTCCCCAACAGGTTTGTGGTCCTGAGGGAGGGGGAACCCTTTTAAGTCATGCTTGGGCTGAGATCCAAAAACAACGCTTCAATTTGTTTTTCCCCGCAGAAAGGGGGGTACTCCGAAAAAAGTGCGCAAAGGAACCTCAGGGCCCGGGGAAAACGGGTTGATGCGGTTTCACGGGGGGCCCGCAGCAGCCACAAATCCCCATTTCCCTCCCTAAAAAAACCCCACGCCCAAACGTCCCTTTTACTCCCCTGCCTTCTTTCATTTTGGTTTAAAATTTGAAAAAAGAAAGTCTGAAAATTTAAAAAGGCCTAAGTGGGTTATTCCGCAGAGACGCAGTGAACACTGCACACAACTTTTCAGTAGGGGTAAAAAGGCCCCCTTTTGGGGACTTCTAAAATGTTTGAAACCCAATGTATTTTATCCGGATGGAAGCGCGTCACATAAAGTTTTATTTATTTGTAATAAAATGGAGCAGCAACAATTAGAAAAAAAATTTTCAAGATTGCCATGCCCAAAACCTCAGCAGACTAAAAACCAAAGCAGTTTAAAGAAAACTAGAGCGTGTCTGCCCCAAAAAAGGGAAAAACCCCAAAAGCTAAGTAACACTGCAACAAACTTTTTCACTCCCCAACGCTTTTAAAGCGGGAAAAGGCATCTTGCGTCAAAACAAAGGCGCAAGCTTTCATCCACGTACCCTTTTTTTATAAAGCTATATAAAAAAAAAATTATGTAGTATGACGCACACTTTTTGAGGTACAGTAAAAATTTCAACCCCCCCCCTTCACCAATTTGGCTATGCAGTCTCCCTCTAAAATATACCTTATCTATCCGTTTAAAAGGGTTTTCAAGTCGACAATCCCGGGATAAATAGCAATTTTCGCTAAGGGACTATCACTTTTTAAAAAGGGTTGTTTTTTAATAAACATGATTAAATTTCCCATATTATGGTATTACATAAAGGAAAATTTTATAATTTTTTTTAAACTGTTTAGTGACATTATTCAGCAAAAGTAAAAATTTTAAATAAAGCACAGATAACTTTTAAATGCTGAGATTTTTTTGAAGTCGACAATTTTTGCTATACAATAAAAATTTGGGGTACAAACTGTTACTTATCCCAAAATTTGGATTTTAGATTGTACTTGGGATTCTTTTATGTACAACCGAATAGCAATTCCTTTAACCAAAATTTTTTTTTTTGGGTTTCATTTCGGGTTTAACAAGTTAATGTATGTGTTTATGTTTTTCCAAATTTTTTAAATTTTTTCCCAGAAATTTGTTTTTAAAAAAAACATCATCTTATGGTAGTAAAAAAGGTTTCTTTCCCTTTTTTTTGAAGTATAGACCCTTTAAAATTGACAAAGGGAAAAAAGGAAATTACTTGGGCTAGTATTTAAACATCCTCCTTTCCCCGGGGGGTCCAACACCGCCCGTTTTTTTTGCACGGAAGTGCTTTTAGCACAGTCAACACTTCCCTGTGTTACGGGGGGTTTAGTAAAGCAGCTGGGCCTCGTTGTGCCATTGGCTCTTTTTCCTTTTCCCCGCCCCTCCGGGTTTCCCCGCACAATCAGCTGGTCCCCCGTTTCTTGCATTGGCTCTTTTACCCTTTTGCTACCCTTTCCGGGGTTTCCCCAAACCCTCAACTGTTCTCCGCAGTTTCCTTTGGGCCCAGGGGCCTCCATCTCGGTATCCGAGTTCCAAACCCAAAGTCTGCTGGTCCATGGGAGGGGCTTTGGGGCACAGGGACCTCCTGCTTAGTAACCGTGTCCCCCTTTAAAGTCAGCTGGGTTTCCCCGGTTGGGGGCCTTGGCTCTTTTTCCCTTTTGCTGCCCCCTTTCCCGGGTTTCCCGTACCGCCCAAATGGTTTTCCCCCATCCTTTGGTCTAGGTGCCTCCCCCGGGATCCGAGTTCCGCCCAAATCCCGCTGGGCCTTGGGATGCTTTTGGGGCACAGGTACCTCCTCTTTGTAACCGTTCCCCCTTAAAAGTCAGCTGGTCCTCCCTTTTTGCCATGGGCCTTTTCCCCTTTTGCCCGCCCCTCCGGGTTCCCGACCGTCAACTTTTTTTCTCCCAGTGCCTTTGGTCAGTCCCATCCTCTCGGGATCCGAGGTTTCCCGCAACGCTGCTGGCCTTGGAGTTTCTTTGGGCCAGGCCCCTGCTTTGTAACCGGTCCCCCTAAAATCAGGGTGTACCAAAATTGTGCTACAAATCAAATCCCGGGAAAAAGAACACAAGAACAAAACAAAGATCTTAAAAACAGAAGAACCCCGAATTTTACAAAACCAAAAAAGAAGAGCAAAATATTGCTCTAAATTCTAAGCAGAAGAAGACTAAAACATGTATGGGGGGGAGTCCGTTTCCCCCCTCGTGGGGCCCCTGGAAAATTTCCGCTGCTGCAGGGTAAACTGAACAAAGGACAAAAAAATGTTTTTAATTTTAAAACTTTTGGACCAGAAAAAACGGGAAAGGGTGAAAAATTCATACTTTTACAGATTTCAAATACAGGTTCTCTGTCACCCAAAAAGAATAAAAAGATGAAGAAAGAACAAAAATAGTAAAATAAAAAGTTTTTAAAAAGAAAATAAGATAATGTTAACCAAAAATGAATAGGGAAGAATTTTTAAAAAGAAGATAAAGAAGGTGAAAGAAAGAAAAATAATTTGAAAAAAATTTATGCGGGAGAAGATTATGAAGGAGAAAATGTGTTTAAAAGTTAAAAAAGGGGAAGATTAAGAGCATGGAATTGTGTAATAACATATTTGCCAAAAAAAAAAAGTTAACATTGTCAATTTTTTCGTCAATCCAACCCTCTTTAAAAAAAAAAAATTTATGCTATTGGGGTCTCTTTTTGGGGGGGCCTTTTGTTTTTAAAGCAAATTTCTGGTCCTTCGTTTTGGCCCTGATCTCCCCAAAACGGGGGAAACCCCCCAAAAAGCCCCTTTAAAAAAATGCCCCAAAATTTTTAATTTGGGGGCCTTTTGCCCCCAAGTGCTTAGAAGTTTTGTACGCCAAAAAATTATTTTTTTTTTTTTTTTTTTTCCGTCCCCAAAATTTCACAAGGGAACGGAGTTGGAAAAAGGGGCCTTTTCCGATCCTTTTTTTTGGGAAAAATCTTGGGGTAACGTTAAAAGGGAAGTAGGGGCGTTTGGTTGGGACTTTTGGTCCCGGGGGGGGGTCTTTCGCTTTTGGGGGGCCCTTCCCCAGTCCCCCCCAAAAGTGCCCCCTTTTGGAAAAAGCCCCAAAGGCTTAAATTGGTGGGTGCTTTAAAACCAATCTCGGTTTATAAGGGCCCGAAAAAATAAAAAAAATTTTTTTTTTTAAAAAATTTTTTTTTTCGCCCCCTTTTTTTTAAATTTTGGGGGAAAAAAATTTACCAAAAAGGAAATTTTTGTTTCCTAAAATTGGGGGAAAAAAACCGTTCCCCTTTGGGGCCCGGAAATGTGCGGGGAGTAATTTTAAAAGGAATTTGGGGGGGGGGGGTATTTTTGGAACCCCCGAGGTTAAAGGGAAAACCCCCAAAAGTGCCCTTTAAAAAAAAAAATAAATTTTAAAATGGGGGGGGAAAATAAGAAAGGTTAAAAATTTTAAACAAACCCCCTTTAAAAAAAAAAAAAAATATTTTTTTTAAAAATATTTTTCCCCCTTTTTTTTAAAGGGTAAAAAAAAGGAAAATTGCCAAAACCCTTTGGTAATATTTTCCCCCAAAAAAGTAACTCTTTTCGCATGGCAAAAAAAACCCCTTTTTTTTAAAAATTGGGCTAATTTGGGTAAACTCATTACTTTTAACCCCCTGTTTTTTAAAAGGGAAAAACCCCAACAACCCAACCCAAATTTTAAAAAAATTTTCCCAAACCCTAACCAAAAAAGGGAACCCCTAACACACCCCAACCCTAACCCCAACCCCATAACCCAAAATACAAACCCTTTAGCCCCCCAACCCTAACCCCTAAACTTTTGCCGCCCCCAAACCTTAACCAAAACCCAAAAGGGGAAAAAAGGAAAAAATATTTTTTTGTTTTTTAAAAATTTTTTTTCCCTAACAAGGGGGGGTGATAAAGGGGGTTTGATTTAAAAATTATGGGGGGTTTTTATGATTGGCACTGTCACGCTAAAAGCTTTTTTTTATTGCAAAAAATAGTTTTTAAACCCCCACATTTGAGAGCTATAATTTTTGCATTTTTGGCCCACAGAGTCTTGTTGGGTTTTAAAATTTTTTGCGGGGGGTTTTGGGGGTTTTTAAAATTTTGTACCATTTTTGGCCGTGAATTTTTTGATCGCTTTTTTTTTTCTTTTTTTGGGAGGTTAGAATGAACAAAAATCAGAATTTTCATAAATTTTTTTTTGGGGGGAGGTTTTTTACCTTCCCCCGTTTTTGGGGAAAAAATTAAAAAAAAAAAAAAAAGTTTATTTTTTGGGGGTCAGTACGATTACGGAGATACCTCTTTTTTATTTTTTTTTTTTTTATTTTTGGCGCTTTTTAGAATAAAAACTTTTATAGAAAAAAAAAAATTAATTTTTGCATCTTTTTAAAATTCCCCTGCGAGCTATAATTTTTTTTTTTTTTCGCTCATTTTGCTGTGTGATGGCTTTTTTTTTTGTGGGAAAAAAAGACGTTTTCAGGGGTTGCTATTTTTTTTTTATATCTGTTTTTTAAACGGTGTTTTCCCCATTTTTTTTTCGCGGTATGATGAAAACCCCACTGTTTTTTTCCCTTTTTTTTAAAATTTATTTTTTTAAAGGGGTTCACTAAAGGGGTTAATTAGTGGGCTTTTTTTAGGGGGGGGGGCCGTTGGGGACGCGGGGGGGGGAACCCAAAAATAGTGTTTTTTTATTATTTTTTTTTTTTAAAATTCCCCGGGAAAAAATTGAATTTTTGGGGGGAATTTTTTTTTTTTTTTTTTTACTTTTTGGAAATTTTTTTTTTTCCCCACTTTTTTTTTTAAAATTTTTTTTTTTTTTTTTTAATTTTTCCCCCAGGGGGGGACATCACTGTAAAAGGGAGATCGGCTCTCCAGTGTGAACAAAAACTTGTAAAAACCCCCCCGTTCCCCGGGGCAGCGCTGCAGCTTTTAATTTTGCCTGCCCTCAGGGGGGCACTGAGGAAGCCCCCCCCCCTCCGGGCCCCCCCGGGGGGGCCATTTGGGGACCGGGTTGGGGGAGGGGGAAAAAGCCCTCAGAATAGCGCGATCAAAATCGCGTGTTCGGGGTTTTCCGGGGGGGCGCAGGGAGCCTCTCCCTGCGCGCCCCCCCCTGTCCCCGTAAAACCGCGTTTATGTTTGTCGCGGTGTGCAAGGGGTTAATGTCCCCGGGGGGGTCCGTGCCCCCTCCGGCACACAGTCCCCGGGTGTCGGGTGTGATTTTCAGCTGACACCCGGCGGGGGATAAAACTGCGCCCCCCCCCAAAAGGGGCGCAGGGATGTATACTACACCCCCTCCAGGGGGGGATTGTAAAGGGTTTTTTAAAAGGAAAAGGGAAAAGTACTCTAATGTCAGAGGGGGGTTAATAATGGATCGGGGTCTTATTGAGCCTCCCAAATTTTAAGGGGGGTTTTTCCCCGATCAGAAAAGGGGCCCCTTTTTAAACCCCCTTTTTTTTCCCATATCCCACCTTTCGGGGGGGTGGGAAGACCCCGGGGAAATGCCACAAAATTTGGGCATTTTGGAAAGGCCAATTTTTGGGGCTCTGAACCCCGGTATTTTTAGGCTGTTGGGGCCAAATTTCCCGGGCCCCCTTTACGTTTTTAAAAACCACCCCCCCAAATTTTTTTTTTTTTTGGGGGGGGCCCCCATTTTTTTAACCCCCCCCAAAAAAAGCAGACTGTGTGGCCGGTTTTTTATCAGGCTTGAAAAGGTCAGGATTTGGATCCTTTAAACCCCCTTTTCTGCTTCTTTTTGGCTAGTTAACAAAAATTTGGGAACCGCACCCAAAATTTTTTTTTTTTCAAAAGGGCGGGGGGTTTTTTTTGTTGGTTTGTTATTTTTTTTTTTTTAAAAAATTTTCGGGGGATCGAGGTTCGCGGAAAAGAGAGGCAATAAAAAAATATGTAAAACTGTTTGTGTTTTATTTCATAAAAGCTTTTTTCGGCTGTGTATTTTTTTTTTAAAATTTTCAATTTTGTTAATAATGGTTGGTGTCTTATTGACTCCCCTTTCCTTTTAACCGGGCTTATTTCACTTTTTAAACAAAGGGACATTTCCATTATTACCCCACTTGCCCCCCAAAAAGGGAGTGGGAAGAGCCGGTTAAAGTGCCACAATTTTGGGCATCTTTTTGGTGTGCAAATTGGGGGTGGGGGCAGGTGGTATTTTTGGGGGTTAGGGCCAAAAAATTTGGGCCTTGACAGTCTTTTAATCCAGGCCCCCAGCAGTCTGATTTTTACTTGGTGGTTAACAACCACCCATTTTTTTTGAGGGGATCCCCATTTTTGTTAACCAACCGTAAGCGACGCTGTGGCCTGGTTTATCAGGTTGTAAGTTTCATGGTATTGGTCTTTAAAGCCTTAAATACCTCCCATAGTCTGCTTCATCTGGTGGTTAAAAAAAATAGGGGGACCCACCCATTTTTTTTTCGAGGGGATCCCCTATTTTTCAACGTTCATTCGGCAGCCGTGATTCCCCTTGAGTCACTGATGCTGTGCGGTGTCTCGGTGACCTGAAGTGAAAGGGAACATCAATTAAGCTTCCCAAACTAATCATTCCCTCTCCTGTCAGCTGGGAGAAGGATGTTCTTTTCGGGGGGTTTATGCGAGGCTGGCCATTAGCTGCGGTCCCGCGTAAACATAGCCCTTTCAGAAGGATTACTCGGGGGACCGACTGAACCTGGATAGGAAGAATAATTTGCTTTATTATTTTTTTTTATTACGGAGAAAAAGGGGGATTAGATGGAGTACCAGTAAAATAAATGTGGTAAAAAACTATGTGTTTTTTATTTCTTAAAACATTTTTAATTAATGTGTGTGTTTTTTTAATATTTAATAAATAGGATTAATAATCGTTGTTGTTAATTGACAACCTCTTTATTAACCTGGCTTAAAGTAATCCATAGCAGGTGGCTTTAACCCCTTATTAACCCATTAGCCCCACACAGGGCAATGGGAATAACGGGAAAGTGCCAGAAAGGCGATTCATTATAGAGTGCCTTTTCGGGGGCTGGGGGCAGATTTAGGCCGGGGGGGCACAAATAATGCCCTACCCGGATTATTATCTGCCACCACTGTGGCTTTCCATTGGTTGGAAAATACAGCGGGAGCCCACGCATTTTTTTTCAACGAATTTCATCTTTAATTAACCCCAGTGCTGAAATTTTGCACACATACACTCATGTAATTGATAATGAAAACCATATATCAAACTACATGAAATGACATGGTTAACTGTCTGTAAAGCATGAGTCATTTCATGTCGGGTGGTTCTGTAATTTCACAAAAGCCGGCAATTGAATTAGCGGCTATTTTACTATGTAGAAGTGTTTGAACTATAAATATATATATTATATAATATATATATATATATACATGTCACAATGACATGTATATATATATATGTATTCTGTGTGTATATATCTAGTGTTTTGTGAGCGGTCAGTGTGATTTTACAGTATTGACTATGGATAGCATTTCTTCTGTAATTTCACAAAAGTCGGCAATTGAATTAGCGGCTATTTTACTATGTAGAAGTTTATGAACTAATAAATATATATATATATATATTACATATATATTATATATATATACATGTCACAATGACATGTATATATATATATATATATATATATGTATTCGTGTGTATTATCTAGTCAGCAATTCTTCAGCTCCTGATTGGCTCCACGGAGCGCTCAGAGGCTGAAGGATTATGGGATTTCCGATTTCCGACGTGAAAAAAATGTCGGAATCGGAAATCAGATTTCCGATATAGCAATATCGGGCCGCTTTCCGATATTGCAATATTGGAAAGCTCATCCCTAGTCATGGCTAGTGTTGAGCATTCCGATACCGCAAATATAGAGTATCAGCCGATATTCGCGGTCTCGGAATTCCGATTCTGAGTTCCGATACTTTTTACATATCGGATACCGGAGTAGGAAGTTTCCAGTAAAGTATATGGGGAGTTCCTGTGTCACAGAAGGAAGTACGTGACACAGGAACTTCCCGAAGAGTCAGTGGACAGTGTCGGTCGGGCTGTCAGAAGTCAGTCAGCACTTACCTTACAGAGGATACCCCGGTGGTCACATCGTGGATGGATTTCTCTCGGCCGGCCATTACCTTCTCCCTGGCAGAATCTCGCGATAAGTGCACGTGGCTGCCGGGGAGGACTGGGTAATCTCGGCAGCTGTACTCTCGCGACAGCTGGCCGTGAGAAATCCAGTCGACGTCATGTGACCGCCAGGGAATCTCCTCAGGTTAGCAGTTCTGCTGTGTCTGGATGTCAGGCTGAGCCTGGCATCCAGATGTAGCAGAGCTGGACTCGTCGTGGGACACTCGTTATCTTGGACTATGTCGGACAGGGAGTATTTGTGTTGGTTTGTTATTTTTGTTTTTTAAAGGAGATCGATGGCGTCGGAGGATGAGCGGCAATAAAAAATAATGAAAATTGTATTGTGTATTATTTCATTAAAAGACTTTATCTGGCTGTGTCTTTGTTTAACATTTTCAAACTTTATGATTAATAATGGATCGGTGTCTTATTGACGCCTCTCCATTATTAACCGGGCTATTGTCACCGTTCAGTCAAAGGCAACATTAACCCCTTATTACCCCATATCCCACCTCTACAGGGGAGTGGGAAGAGCTGGTAAAGTGCCACAATTGGCGCATCTTTGGATGTGCCAATTGTGGGGCTGCTGCAGCCTGGTATTTTTAGGCTGTTGAGGGCCCAAAATCCATGGCCTTGACAGTCTTTTAGACCAGGTCGCAGCAGTCTGCTTTTTACTTGACTGGTTAACAAAAATAGGGGGACCCCATGCCATTTTTTTTTCGAGGGGATCCCCTATTAGTTCATGGATATTGGGATCCTTACCTGCCTGAAATACCAGGCATCAGTAGTCTGCTTCATTTGGCTGGTTAACAAAAATAGGGGGGACCCCACGCAATTTTTTTTTTCGAGGGGACCCCCTATTTTTGTTAACCAAGCAAGAGAAGCAGACTGCTGTGGCCTGTTATTATCAGGCTTGCAAGGTTCATAATATTGGATCCTTAACAGCCTGAAATACCATTGCTCGTAGTCTGCTTCATCTGGCTAGTTAACAAAATAGGGGGAACCCCACGCCATTTTTTTTTTAGGGGATCCCCTATTTTTGTTAATCAGTTCACTTCAGGTCAGCCAGGATTCCCTCTGACAACACTGATGCTGTGCGGTGTCCCCGGCTGACCTGAAGTGAAAGTGGGAAGCAATCAAATTAAGCTTCCCACACTAATCACTTCCTCTTCTGTCAGCTGGAGAAAAGATGATTCATTCGGGGGTTTACTGCGAGGCTGGCAGCATTAGCTGCGGTCCCCCGCAGTAAACATTAACCCTTTCAGAAGGATTTACATTGGGGGACCTGACTAACACCGGATAAATAAGAATAATGTTGCTTTATTATTTTATTTTTATTACAGGAGAACAAGGGCTTTGCAAGGAATGGCAGTAAAAAAAAGAGGTGAAAAACTGTGTGATTATTTCATTAAAATGATTTTTAATTAAAGTGTGTGTGTTTTATTTTTATTTCATACAATAGGATTAATAATTTATTAGTTGTCTAATTGACAGCTCTCAATTATTAACCTGGCTTAAAGTCACCTTCCAATAGCAAGGTGGCTTTAACCCATTATTAACCCATTCGCCACCGCTACAGGCAATGGGAATAGATGGGCTAAGTGCTAGAAGGGGCGAATCTAATTATAGATTTGCCTTTTCTGGAGTGGTGGGGGCAGACGTTAGTAGCCGGGGGGCACTAAATAAATGCACCCTCCCTAGGCTATTATTATCTGCTCCCACTCGCTGGCTTTGTCTGTCTGGTTGAGAAAATAGTGCGGGAGCCCATGCATTTTTTTTCAACGAATTTACACCTTTAATTAACCCTAGCTGTATGAAATTTTGCACACATACACTCATGTAATTGTTAGTGAAAACCATATATCAAACTACATGAAATGACATGGTTAACTGTATGTAAACCATGTGTCATTTCATGTCGAGTGGTTCTGTAATTTCACAAAAGCCGGCAATTGAATTAGCGGCTATTTTGCTATATAGAAGTGTATGAACTATAAATATATGTATATATATGTCACAATGACATGTGTATATATATGTATTCTATGTGTGTATATCTAGTGTTTACAAGGAAAGAAAGGGTTTATTTTAATTCCGATATTTCTGTCCCCATTGACTTGCATTGGTTTCCGGTATCGGAATCGGCGATACCTGATATTTTTTTGGGTATCGGTCCGATCCAACCGATCCGATATTTCATGATATCGGAAAGTATCGCTCAACACTAGTCATGGCATATGTAGGTGTTAAATAAGCAACAGTAAAAAATGGTATCTTATGGTCAAGCTAATTGCTGTGTGCAAATATATCAATTTATAGTACAGTTAACTTTGAAGTTATCTGTTCATACTGTGAGAGGTTGACTCACTAAGCTGCTTTCCCGGGTAGACACAGGAACAGTTCTGGTAGTAATTTACCTACTGGTTTATTATAGACAACATTACCATTGCAGGGTTCAGCAAAATAAAACAGAGCCTTCTGGCATAAAGGTAAAGCAAAGATAAAGTCCATCAAAGTCATTTTACTGCAGCTTCACTGCAGGTAATGCACACAGCATCCTTTGCTACTATGGGAGCCACGTGGGAATTCCACCTCTCCCCAATAACGCCACCCACTGACTCTCATGGCCAGATATTTAACACTCATGTGATGGTCCATGAACCTTGACCTCACACAGGTTCTTGTCAGGACTCTGCATGTGGAGATATGGTGGACCTCCACCCACTCGCTCTATGAAGGTCCACTAAAACCAGCCATAATATAGACTCCTATTAACCCTCTCAGCACTTAGCGTGCTGGAGGCAAAAACACTCTGGTTTTACATCACTCACCACAATATGCGCAGTGACACGTACATCCCTTCACATACTGTGCCAGTGACTCTTTCAGAGTAACTACTGTAGGCTGTAACCATAGCATAGGAGCATTCACTGTAAACAAAAGAAAGGTTTCCGAATCATCATCTAAAGCTGCTCATAATACAGATTAATTTCAAGTTCTATTCTTGATCTCCAAATTCCTCTTTACCACAACAACACTTAGTCATTTAAATCTAGATCATTTAATGTAGCTTCCACGCTATCCATGACCTTCTTGTCTCTTCTACACTAATAAGCTTCATAAACTCACACATCTCTGACTTCTCTTATATTTCCACTCTTATAAACCACCAGAAAATAATACAATAATTAACACATTTCACTGATGGATTTTGGTAGAGATGCTGGTTTATGTGATTTCCACTTGTATGAGCTTGCTTAGGCCAATAACAAACTAATAAATTATATGGAGGGTTTCTCAGTTCTTCAGCGCCTACCCAAATGTCATTTTATTAGTATTAAGAAAAATTGATTTATAGTCATCTCTGGAGAAAATGTAATTACGCTCTTTTGTCTTATTTTTACTACTGCTGCTTGAGAAAATAAATAACTCCTGTGCACAGTGCTGAAAATGATTGAAATATAAATTTAAATCTAGAAATTAACTACATAATAATACTTTGGCATTTAGGAAAATGCTTTTTTATTTATATATCTTTACAGAGCGATGGTTAGGCATTTTGTCAACAATGTCAAGATACTGGGTTGCCACAGTAAACGCTCCCCCCCCACACACACGGACATACACTGTGTTCCAAAATTATTATGCAAATAATATTTTCTCAGATTTTCCCAAATTACCTATATGAATTGCAGTCATTGTAATTTTCCAGTTCAAATAACTATTAGACTACAATTGAAAGGTTTTTGTACAAACTGCCTATGATAACAGTATATTTTTTAAAAAATAAAACACTCAAACTGCACTCAAAATGCATGTTCCAAATTATTATGCACAGCAGAGTTTTCTACCTTTTCATTTTAATAAAGAACAAAAAAATGGTCATTTTGAAATTATAAGCATTAGCAGGTTATTACAAACTAAAATCAAACAGTTTTCAACTCAAAACTTTATTCTAGGTGATGTTACATTTGCACATAGGACCCCTTGTTCGAAAGGAGCTTCTGAACTCTCTCGTCCATTGAATTTGTCAGGTTTTGGATGGTTTCTGCTTCAATTGTTTTGCATGAGGACAGAATACCCTCCTAGAGCTGTTGCTTAGATGTGAACTGCCTCCCGCCATCAGAGAAACTCCTTTTGATGATGCTCCAGAGGTTCTCAATGGGGTTGAGGTCAGGGGAGCATGTGGGCCACACCATAAGTTTGTCCCCTTTTATGCCCATAGCAGCCAGAGATGCAGATGTGTTATGTGCAGCATGAGACGGTGCATTATCATGCATGAAAATGATCTTGCTGCGGAATGCACGATTCTTCTTCTTGAACCGTGGCAGGAAGTGCTGTTTGAGAAACTCAACATACACTATGGAGTTCATCTTTACCCCTTCAGGGATCCTAAAGGGGCCGACAATCTCTCTCCCCATGATTCCAACCTAAAACATTACTCCACCTCCTCCTTGTTGGCGCCGTAGCCGTGTTTGCATGGGGTGTCCATCAACCAGCCATCCTCCACTCCATCCATCTGGACCATCGGGCATTGCACGGCACTCAGCGCTGAACAAAACAGTTTTGAAGTCAGTATTAATGTATTGTTTGGCCCACTGGAGCCGTTTCTGCTTGTGTGCAGTGGATAGAGGAGGTCAACAACATGGATTACGCACAGCTGCAAACCTCTGAAGGACCCTGCATCTTGTTGTTTGGGGGACGTGGAGGCACCAGCAGCTTCAAAAACTTGTCTGCTGCTATGACAAGGCTTTTTTGCCGCTGCTCTTTTAACCTGACGTAATTGCCTGTAGGAAAGAGTCCTCATTTTTCCCTTATCAGCACTCACACGTGTGTACTGTGAATCAGCTACATACTTCTTGATTGTGCGATGATCACAATGAAGTGTCTTGCCAATGTTGATTGTAGTCATGCCTTGACCTAAACACTCCACAATTTGTTGCTTCTCAGCAGCCGACACATCCTTTTTCTTTCCCATTTGGCAGAAAATGTAGGCTGCTTAATAATGTGGGACAGCCTTCTTAAGTAGTCTTGCCTTTCATTGGACACACCTGCCAAACTAATTAGCACGGGTGTCTGCAATTGCTTACAGTGATATAAAGAGCCCTGACACACATCACCATCAATGAGTTTAACTGACAAACAAAAAAATTCTTACCTTATCACTCCTAAACAATTTTTGCATAATAATTTGGATCACAGTGTAATTAAGTTTGCTCCACACTGTAACGCAGAGAGATGCTACTATAGCAATCAGTTTCTTGAAGAAAAAGTTATCAGAACCTTCATCAGGATGGCTGGAAAAGGAGATAAAGCAGGTCTGCAGATAGCATCATATCATCTCCACAAAATGACAATGTGGGATATGGCGGGCTGTATCACGTTTATTAACAGGAATGTTTTTTTGTTTCAACATGCATGAGCTATGCAGACAGTGGAATTTCACCGCCACTAAATAACAAGGTGAGATATGGCATGGTAAATCACGGTAGCAACTGCAAAAAATTTTTTTTTAATGCACAGCCGCTCAAGTCAAAGAACAATGTCATCACATCGCTAAATGAGAAGATGGGATATGGCATGCTGTTTCACATTTAGCAACTGAAAAAAAAAGATTTAGAATGGTCTACTCGTGCATGAAGCACAATAGAAGCAGTGCACAACACACTTGTATGAAATGTGCCCTCTGTCTTTGCTTGTGCAAATCAGTAATGGCACAAAAAAATCTGCCGGAAGGTCAATTTCAGAGCCACGCAGGACACTAGCTAGCTAAACTATCTGACTAAGAAACAACCACCTACCTAAAATCTAGCATCAAACAATCCCAGCATTAGGAGCAGGCTCTTTGCGCTGTTACAGTGTCAAAATAGTGCTAAAACAAGATGTTCACTCTTTATATGGAGAGGGACATGTGATTTCAGCAGCCAATGACACAAGCCGTTGTGTCAGGACATTGTGGATGTTTCATGTGCCCTGGGTAGCCGCAATGTGCACACATAAAGTTAGAAAAAAAAATACAGTTTACAAACACGTCGCTTCTCTGAGCTCTAAAAAAACCCCTACCTTCATTAAATGCGTGACCCAGGCTCATCATAAACCACCATTATTGTAGCCAAAGTACTGAAAATACTTTAGTGGCAAAGCAAATATTTTCCCGCACTTTTTACCAAATGTTACCAATTTTATAAAATGCTGCTTGTGTTTCCCATCACGAATCCGAATGTGCCATACTTCTGCCATATTTATGTTTGGCAATCAGTTTTTGAACAAATTCTCTCAACACAACCAATGACACAGCTGACACTGGACACTACATTGCGACCCTAAATCCTTTGGGAACCTTCACATTTCATGATGCCTTGCACACAGTCAAGGCACCCAGGGCCAGAAGCAGCAGAACAACCCCAAAATATCTTTACATTTACATAAACAGGAGAATGATGTGCTTTACCAAAAAGCTATGTCTTGGTTTAATCTGTCCACAAGTGCCTGCTGGTCCCCTAAAAGTAGTGGTGGCTGCCAGCCGGCTCTCTATAAATTGTAAGAGCCACCTGCTGGCACTCCAAGTTTGAAACTTTATAGTTTTAATACAAAAAAGAAAATTTTCCCACCTCAGATGGATAAATTATATTGCAATAGCAATATGTGGCTATGCAAAGCATAACCGGCTGCTGGACTTCCAAAAATGCTTAGTGAGGGCAGGCTGCTGGCCCTCTAAAATTAGAGTGAGAGCTGCCGGATGGCCCTCTAACAATAGTGAGGACCAACTACTGGCCCTATAACAATAGCAAGGGCTTTCTGCAAATAGTGAGGGTCACCTGTTGACCATGACAAAAAAATAATGTGTGACTTTCATAGTCCCTCTTCATAAAATAAACAGGATGTGTCTGAACATGTCTCACCACACCTTGGCCTGATAAGATATTACATTTTAAAATTACATTTCCTGGTGAATGTTTTTTTCACCATTGAAAGCAATGCAAAAATGCAGCAAAAACACTACATGTGAACATAGCCCAAGGTATGAAGGAGCATTTTTTTCTCTTATTTATTTTGCCTTATATACAAGCCATTATCCTGGAAAGTATGTTGCTTAACATTTTTTCAAGTGTTTCCAGCAGTGACCTGGGATCCAAGGATGCTTTCAGTGTCCATCGCTATTCTGTTTGCATGCCATTTCAGTGCTGTTTCCATCGATTTCAGCAATTTTTAGACCCCTCTGGATCTCCGGGTGGGAGGGGCTGCGGAAAAATGCTTGTGTTTCCTAATGACTTACATTATACTCGTTACTCTGTTCGATCACCCGAGCATTACAATTTGCTTGACCCGAGTTACGAGTACCCGAGTATTTTAGTGCTCACTTATCACTAGTCATAAGATAAAAATGTTGCGTATTCTAACAATGGAAATCAGTGCATAAGTTACAATTCTCTTATTTATTTCAGGTCAAGTAATTGAGAAAGTGAGGAGAAAGAGGGGTAATCTAAATGCTTACCCAATGGTACATTATCTAGTGAATATTGAGGAATCCAGTTTGACAGGGTTGAATTCTCTGAGACTCCTTATATAATGTGAAGTGTGCAATTAAGGCAAGAAACTGTCTTCATCTGTTGGGAAGGGATTAGAGTAACACTGCTCTGTCAGAGTGACAGGATGTGGCATAGCTAAATCATTATGTAAAGTAATGTACTTGGGCTGGACATGAACTGGTTAACATCTTGATCACAATGAGGAATCATAGAATCATAGAATGGTAGAGTTGGAAGGGACCTCCTGGGCCATCTGGTCCAACCCCCTGCTCAAAGCAGGATTCGCTAAATCATCCCAGACAGATGTCTGTCCATCCTCTGTTTGAAGACTTCCATTGAAGGAGAACTCACCAGGAGTGTGGATGTGGTGCTACTTGAGTCCTAATGATGTAAGTAAACTTGGCCAGGCATTACAAACTGATTGACAGCTCAATCACAATGAACTGTGTGAGTGTGGTCCTACATGTGTCATGATGTAAGTAGACTGAGCTGGGCCTAACAAACTGATTGACAGCTTAATCACAATAGAGCAATATAGAAAAGGGGGCATGACAAAAGTTGAAATCGCAATATGGGACATAGCAGAACTCAAACAAAAGCTAACAAAAGACATAAGTAGTCAGAGATAGTGTTGAGCATTCCGATACCGCAAGTATCGGGTATCGGCTGATATTCGCGTTATCGGAATTCCGATACTTAATTCCGATACTTTTTCAATATCGTATACCGGAATCGGAAGTTCCCATAATTCTTTGAGAGGCAATGTGATGTTAGTCAGCCAATGAGGAATCCTACGAAGTGTGGGCACATCCTGTAATGCTGCGGTCATCTTAACTAATGGCATGGCTGTGATTGGCTGCTGAAATGATGTCAGAATGCACTATAAAAGGCGCCGCAGCCATTTTAGCGTCACTGTGCTGTGAACTCAGTTAGGGACAGAACGCTACTCTGCTCACTCTGAGGGACAGTTAGATATTGCGATTTTGTGTACTACTGTGCTTGAGGCAGGCTAGTTTACCAACCGCTGTGTAAAGCTTCATTTTGCCAGTGTTGTTTTAACAGCTCTGTGCAAGGTGTGTGTGTGACAGTGCAGGTGACGCTGCAGTTTGCTCTGCATCCACCGCTGTTTGTAGGCATCTGCACGTGTCACTGACTCTTTTTTTTTTTTTATTTTATTTAGTGGAATTGGTGCAGCTCCATTATATTAGAAAAAAATCAAATCTATTAGTGTGACGTGCTTCCATCCGTATACAATACATTGGTTGCAAACACTATAGAAGTACAGAAAGGAGCTTTTCACAGATAGTGAATAGTTGTGTTTCAGTGTTCACTGCAGTCTGTGAGGTTTTGATTTTTTGAGTGCAGATCACGCTCCAGTTAGTTCTTCAACCACTGCTGGTTGTAGTCTGCTGAGCGTGTGTCACTGCCTCATCCTTCACATTTTTCTCTAATTGGTGCTGCTCCATTTTAGTGGAAAAAAATCTAATCTATTAGTGTGACGCGCTTCCATCCGTATACAATACATTGGTTGCAAACACTATAGAAGTACAGAAAGGAGCTTTTCACAGATAGTGAATAGTTGTGTTTCAGTGTTCACTGCAGTCTGTGAGGTTTTGATTTTTTGAGTGCAGATCACGCTCCAGTTAGTTCTTCAACCACTGCTGGTTGTAGTCTGCTGAGCGTGTGTCACTGCCTCATCCTTCACATTTTTCTCTAATTGGTGCTGCTCCATTTTAGTGGAAAAAAATCTAATCTATTAGTGTGACGCGCTTCCATCCGTATACAATACATTGGTTGCAAACACTATAGAAGTACACAAAGGGGCCTTTAACAGCTACAGAACAGTTGTGTTTCAGTGTTCACTGTAGTCTGTGAGCTTTTCATTTTGTGAGTGCAGATTACGCTCCAGTTTGTTCTTCAACCACTGCCGGTTGTAGTCTGCTGAGCGTGTGTCACTGCCTCATCCTTCACATTTTTCTCTAATTGGTGCTGCTCCATTTTAGTGGAAAAAAATCTAATCTATTAGTGTGACGCGCTTCCATCCGTATACAATACATTGGTTGCAAACACTATAGAAGTACAGAAAGGAGCTTTTCACAGATAGTGAATAGTTGTGTTTCAGTGTTCACTGCAGTCTGTGAGGTTTTGATTTTTTGAGTGCAGATCACGCTCCAGTTAGTTCTTCAACCACTGCTGGTTGTAGTCTGCTGAGCGTGTGTCACTGCCTCATCCTTCACATTTTTCTCTAATTGGTGCTGCTCCATTTTAGTGGAAAAAAATCTAATCTATTAGTGTGACGCGCTTCCATCCGTATACAATACATTGGTTGCAAACACTATAGAAGTACACAAAGGGGCCTTTAACAGCTACAGAACAGTTGTGTTTCAGTGTTCACTGTAGTCTGTGAGCTTTTCATTTTGTGAGTGCAGATTACGCTCCAGTTTGTTCTTCAACCACTGCCGGTTGTAGTCTGCTGAGCGTGTGTCACTGCCTCATCCTTCACATTTTTCTCTAATTGGTGCTGCTCCATTTTAGTGGAAAAAAATCTAATCTATTAGTGTGACGCGCTTCCATCCGTATACAATACATTGGTTGCAAACACTATAGAAGTACACAAAGGGGCCTTTCACAGATACTGAACAGTTGTCTGCAGGGTTCACTGTAGTCTGTGAGGAATAACCACACTTAGGCCTTATAACTTTTCTGACTTTCTTTATCAATCTACCAAGATGAAGAAGTCAGTGAGTAAGGCACGTGGTCGTGGTCGAGGCCGTGGATTTGCAGCAGGGAGAGGACGTGGGGATTCTGTGGCTGCTGCTGCACCCAGTGACACAGCATCCACCAGTTTTCCCCGTGAGCGTTCCTTTATGCGCACTTTTGTAGGAGCTCAGCGTACCCCCTGCTGCGTGAAGAACAAATTGAAGCCGTTGTTGGTTGGATGGCAGCCAATGCATCGACTTCAATAGCTTCCACCTCCTCTCAGGACCACAGCACTGTTGAACAACCATCAGTCTCTTCACCGCCTGCCAAATTGCCCAGGCAGTCAGAGAGCTCTGTACAGGAGCCAGCTGAGTCTCTGCTTCTGTTCTCAGAATCTGTTGGCTTGGAAACAGGGGCCCAGCCAAGCAGCATTCTGGAATGTGAAGAAGAGGCAGTATGCAGTGATGCGCAACAGCTGTGTCTCTCTGAATCTGAAGAGGCGGGTGAGCCAGTGCCGATGGTCAGCACACCGCAGAACGCATCTGATGATGATGAGACTCAGTTGCCAGTTTCTGTTGAGCATGGTGCTGGCCAGACCACCCAACAACAGCAGGTGTTGGAAGAGGGTAGTGGTGGAGATGATGAGGTCCAAGACCCAACATGGCGTGAGGAACAGGAAGGTGGTGGGAGCAGCTCTGAGGAAGAGATTGCCCCAACGGTCCAAACAGTAGGGAGAGGTAGGCTGCAGACTCGCTTGCCTGTAGCCTCCAGTTTGGCACCCGTTCGGAGCAGTTCTCTTCCAACAGCCAAACCGGGCGCTCCCAGGACTTGCTCTGCGTGGTCCTTTTTTGATACAGTTGCAGATGATATTTGCTATGTCAAATGCAAGCTGTGTAATCAAAAAATTAAAAGAGGTAAAAGTGTCAGTAACCTTAATACAACAAATATGTGGAAACATGTGCGGTCAAAGCACTTTGTTGAGTTACAAAGACACACTGGAGATGTAGGCCAACCTACAGCAGCACCTACATCTTCAGCTCGTGTTGGAGCCTCTTCCTCCAGTTCACACACAGCTGGTTCGGCTTCCTCAAAGGATCGCCATGGAAGAACCTCTGTCACTGTTGTCCAGAGACACAGTGTTATTCCACCCACAGCTGCAAGTTCCCTGTCATCCTCACACACCCAGGCCACAAAACAGCCATCGGTAGCACAGGCATGGGATAAAAGACGGCCATACTCGGCAAACCATCCACGAGCACAGGCTCTGAATGCTGGCATTGCAAAACTCCTGTCCCTTGAAATGCTGTCATTCAGGCTGGTGGAGACTGACAGTTTCCGTGAATTAATGGCATTGGCAGTCCCACAATACAATGTGCCCAGCCGATTTTATTTCAGCAGGCAAGCCGTCCCTGGTCTGCAAAAGCATGTTGAGGCAAAAATTAAACATGCGCTACTAAACGCCGTCAGTAGCAAGGTCCACCTGACCACCGATGCGTGGACCAGTACCCATGGCCAGGGACGATACCTTTCACTCACTGCCCATTGGGTGAATGTTGTGGAGCCGGGTACAGATCTTGCGAGTGGCGCTGTACGTGTTCTGCCAACTCCAAGGATTGCCGGAATCAAGTCTGTCCACATTGACTCCTCCTCCTACTCCAGTTCCTCAGAATCATCGCTGCAGGAGCCGTCACGGTCTACCTCCACATGGACCCGTGGACGCTTACCTGATGCGACCGATATAAGCACAGCCGTGGCCAAACGGCAACAGGCCGTTCTGAAATTAATTCCCATGGGGAATCGAAGCCACACAGCGCAGGAGGTCTGGAATGCCATCAAGCAGGAGAGCGACGTGTGGTTTTTGCCAGCGAATCTCCAGCCAGGCTTGGTAGTGTGTGACAATGGCCGAAATCTGGTGGCAGCTCTGGGCCTTGGCAACCTCACTCACATACCATGTCTGGCACATGTGCTCAACTTGGTCGTGCAGAGTTTTTTGAGGGACTATCCGGATCTTGATGCACTGCTGCACAAGGTCCGCCTAGAGTGCGCTCACTTGCGACGTTCCAGCATGGCCAGATCGCGCATTGCAGTTCTGCAACGCAGATTGCGCCTTCCTGAACATCGCATCATATGTGACGTATCCACCAGGTGGAATTCAACGTTACATATGTTGGAGCGGTTGTGTGAGCAGCAGCCAGCAGTTATGGAGTATCAGCTGCATCAGGCGCAATCAACACGCAATTTGCGCCGTCCACACTTCACCATTAATGAGTGGGCCACTATGAAGGACATGTGCCACGTTTTGCGTGCGTTTGATGAGTCAACGCGGATGGCGAGTGCAGATGATGCACTAGTCAGCCTGACTGTCCCCCTTATCTGCCTGCTTCAAAAAACACTGCAAGCAATAAGGGATGAGGTTTTGGAAGAGGTGGAGGATGAGGAGTCACAAATTCCATCACCTTCTGGAAAGTCAGCGCAACGTGGTTCCTCACAAAGGGCTGGGCAGGGCTCACTTTGTGAGGAGGATGAGGAGGAGGAGTCAATGGAGGAGGAAGACATCGCTCCAGAGGGAGGTACACAACGCTCTAGTCAGTATGTAGAGCGAGGGTGGGGTGATGCAGAGCAGGCAGAGATAACGCCTCTTGCAGAGGACAGCGTTTCTTTGCCAGTTGGGAGTCTGCAGCACATGGTTGATTTCATGCTGCAGTGCCTAAGAAACGACCGCCGCATCGCCCACATTCTCACGACGTCTGATTATTGGGTGTACACCCTCCTAGACCCTCGCTACCGGGACAACTTACAAAGCCTCATCACACCGTTGAACCGGGAGCGTAAAATGCGGGAGTACCAAGACACACTGGTGCAATCCCTAATGTTCTACCTTACTGCCGAGAGCACTGCTGCTGCTACTGCTTTACAAAGCAGCTCTGTGCGTCGAGGCAGTGTAGAGAGCTCTGCAACAAGAGGGAGCACACGCAGTGCCTCTGCACAGGGAAAGACCAGTATGTTAAAAATGTGGCAAAGTTTTGTGGCAGCGCCACAAATGTCTACACCATCCGAGAGGGCTCCAGTCAGCGGGAGGCAACGTATCCGTCAGATGGTGACAGACTACTTGGCTTTGCCTCTCAGTGTACTCCCAGATGGCTCTTCCCCATTCAAGTTTTGGGTCTCTAAGCTGGATACATGGCCAGAGCTTAGCCAGTATGCATTGGAGGTGCTGGCTTGCCCTGCTGCCAGTGTATTATCGGAGCGCGTCTTTAGTGCTGCAGGTGGTGTACTAACAGACCGTCGCATGCGACTATCCTCCGATAATGTAGACCGGCTTACTTTTCTGAAAATGAACAAGGCATGGATCTCGCCAGAATTTGTCTGTCCGTTTTCAGATTAAATAACTGGTTCGCAACGTTATCCATGTCTCCTGTTATGTTCATCTTTCTACCACCTGAACTGTACTCCCTGGGCTCCAACACTGCCAGTTGCTGCTCAGAAGTGTCGTGTCCACAGAACAAAACACAAGCTCTACTGTTAGTGGGGTTCAGTAACGCCAGCTGTTCCCCTGCTGTGTCAACGGCAAGAAGTCTCCTGTTCCCGACACATGGACAGAAAAACACATGACCAACATGCTCCAAATAGGGAAGAGCCGTCACCCTGCTTGTTATGCTGAAAACATGAAATTGTGAAGTTTTGCAGGCCTAGAATGATAAATTTTTATGACAAATATGGACAAATAATAATTTGTCATCACAGCGCATATCTGCACATGTCTATTAGAAATGGTAACAAAAAATAAAACATAGTCTACTCTTCACATTTTGAAATTAATGCATAAAAGTACATTTCAGACTTATGAATTAATGCTTTTTAAGGAACTTTATCTGTACCTGTAAGATAATGCAGTCAATGGATGTACGAATCATTAAATCCTCATCATCATCATCACGAGTTTTATTTATGACAGACATTATAAAATACACATACTGATGCCAACTGTAACTTCAAACACCATATATGAAATGGCCAGCATGTAAACATGGTAATAATGTCCAATAATAAATTATTACATCTAGAAAGTGCATCATGCATACTGACAATAGGTAGTTATACCTGCAAGTGCTGTTGAAACAACCACAAGAGATATAAATTAATACTGGTATATAGGTATCACAGTGCATAGTTACTCATGGACAATGTTGATGTAATACTGTATCTCAATTAAGTCAGCGTCAACCATTAGGCTTGTTAGTCTTGTACATTGTTAAAGAGGGAACGTAATTTTTTTGTTTGTCATAGGTGGAGTATTACACATTAAATTATTACTGCTGTATTTTTTTTGCGTCCCTAGTGCGCAATAACGCAGCCTAACCTCACATTTGATAGTCAGCTAATTGCCACACGCTACCCTACCCTACGCGTGACAGTAGGAAGGTAGTGTTGACGGATAAAGCTTTGCGCAACCAGACATTCTTTTACCCTCTTCAACACTCTACAAGCAAAAAATGCATGATTTCAGCCGCAGACTTTATTGACGTACAGTATAACATCGGCATTACCCATCAGAGGCTGTCCACTGTCTGATACAGACATAGAATATACCTTTGCTATCCGTAGCCTTTGTTTCACCTACACTTGCAGGTACACACTTAAATTGTGACAAACAATGCCTAATGTTTTTTTAAATGGTTATTTTTTATTGTACATTATTGTGTCATCAATCACATTGATGAGTCCATGCTGGACATGTCATACATGCTATAGAAAGTGACGATTTTATGAACTTAAATAATTGAAATGTCTGTGACTGTCACATAAAATTTGCGATGATGATGATGAGTGACTATTACAAAATCCATTGTCTTCACTATGTTATGGTTTAACATAGCGTTCCTTAAGCATTATTCATAAAAAAAAAATGGACTTTTATTCTTAAATTTACAACACTATATTTTGTTACCAATTTTTTGGGTGTTGTGTTGTTCCATTTATTTTTGGCATGTGCATATATGCGTTTATATTTGTATTTTCTTTATTTTTCCTTCTTGAAATTAGAAAACATGTGTATCTTTGTACCGTGTTAGCCAGTAGATAGAAAAATATTTAGACTTCAGAGTCAGCAGTGGTTGATACCTTTTAATGGATAACTGAAAAGATGGAAACAAATTGCAAGCTTTCAAGGCTACTCACGTCTCTTCATCAGGGAAAGACTAACTAAAAAAATTAAGCATCACATATTTCTATACACAACAGGACACAGGAATAGTGCAATAGGTAAGACAAGTAAGTGACGTGTATCAGAACTGTCATTATCTCACAGGATGAACATAAATATTGGAACAGTTCCTAGATAAGGATAGAAAGTTTGATTGCCCTCTCATTGGCGTATTTTTTTGGGTTTTCATGACCCTGGAAGGGCATAGACGCAGATTCCTTAATTGATATAGAATGACATAAATCCATGTGATCTATTCATTCCATCACTAACAGTGTCAAAGGTCATGATGAGCTTATATTCTGAAACCTTTGTACGTTTCTCATATTTGAAGTTATATTTTAATAACAGTAATTCCATATCCATGATGCTATGACCGGGCATACAAAAGTCTTTTGCCACAGGTAAATTCATTAATTTATCTGTGATTGTGTGGCGCTGATAATTCATCCTTGTTCTCCTTTTTGTTGCCGGTCTCCCCTCACTTGTCCCTCCCTCACTTGTCTTAGCTATTCCTGTGTCCTGTTGTGTGTAGAAATATGTGATTCTTCATTTTTGGCTTTACTCTTAGCCTGATGAAGACACCTGAGTAGTCTCGAAAGCTTTGAATTTGTTACCATATTTTCAGTTAGCCATTAAACGTTATCAACCACAGAGGACTGTCGAGTATAAATATTTTTCTATTCTTGTAATTGAAATTTATCATTTTATTGTTGTAGTAAAAGTTCATTTATTCTTGTTTGAAGTACATACATTTGCAATGGCCACGTAACAAGGCAATAACTCAATATTTTGTGCCTACACCCTCCTTGACCCTGGGCTTCAACAGCACCAGTTGCTGCTCAGAAGTGTTAGATGCACAGATGAAAACAATCGCTGATGTGTTTGTGGGGTTCAGTAACGCCTGCTGTTCCCCTGCTGTGTGTCTGGCAAAAATTACTGCTGCTAACTACAACTTCAACTTCAAACGTCTCATACTAGGCCTCTGCCTACACCCTCCTTGACCCTGGGCTTCAACAGCGCCAGTTGCTGCTCAGAAGTGTTAGATGCACAGATGAAAACAATCGCTGATGTGTTTGTGGGGTTCAGTAACGCCTGCTGTTCCCCTGCTGTGTGTCTGGCAAAAATTACTGCTGCTAACTACAACTTCAACTTCAAACGTCTCATACTAGGCCTCTGCCTACACCCTCCTTGACCCTGGGCTTCAACAGTGTCAGTTGCTGCTCAGAAGTGTTAGATGCACAGATGAAAACAATCGCTGATGTGTTTGTGGGGTTCAGTAACGCCTGCTGTTCCCCTGCTGTGTGTCTGGCAAAAATTACTGCTGCTAACTACAACTTCAACTTCA
Organism: Oophaga sylvatica; assembly: GCA_033576555.1. NCBI lineage: Eukaryota > Metazoa > Chordata > Amphibia > Anura > Dendrobatidae > Oophaga > Oophaga sylvatica. Next base: position 26,800 of record JARQOD010004162.1, on the reverse strand, counting down.
AACGTCTCATACTAGGCCTCTGCCTACACCCTCCTTGACCCTGGGCTTCAACAGCGCCAGTTGCTGCTCAGAAGTGTTAGATGCACAGATGAAAACAATCGCTGATGTGTTTGTGGGGTTCAGTAACGCCTGCTGTTCCCCTGCTGTGTGTCTGGCAAAAATTACTGCTGCTAACTACAACTTCAACTTCAAACGTCTCATACTAGGCCTCTGCCTACACCCTCCTTGACCCTGGGCTTCAACAGCGCCAGTTGCTGCTCAGAAGTGTTAGATGCACAGATGAAAACAATCGCTGATGTGTTTGTGGGGTTCAGTAACGCCTGCTGTTCCCCTGCTGTGTGTCCGGCAAAAATTACTGCTAGCTACCTAATCATGGTGAAAAAAACATGACATCTCAAAGTGTCTAGTGCTACACATAGATATGAGGCTACACCATGATTTCTAAGCTGTAAACATTTGAAACGTCAACTTTCAAACCATAAAATGATTTGTCTTTGTCACAAATCTGTAACAAAATAATTGTGACATATTATTACAGATATGCACATGTCGAAAACAAATGCAAACACAAAAGCCTACTTATGTTATAGGATACTGATGGTCAACCTTGTCACTCCATAGCTTAGACAAATCCAACTCACATCATGATGACTCAAATACTGCAATGTTGGAAGTGCATAATGTGGGTTGAACTTTGACAACTGCTGCAGTGCGAAGGTTATACTTCAGTGTTCTTGCCTTTGAAATAAAAGCATACAAGTAAATATAATATCCAATGTTGATTAAGGGACGTGATGTACACCTGTAATATTGTGCAAACAATGCATGTAGGAATAGTCCTCTTCAACATTACTTATATTTGTGTCATTTTAAAAAATACATATTTGATTAGAAAGTTAACAGCCCATATCATAAAGGTCCTTCATGTAAACATGATAATCGCTAACAAAAATCATGCATTACCTTGGTAAAGTCAATAGTGCATAGTCACAATAGCAAAATATATACCTGTAAGTGGTGCTGAAAGAACGACAACTGATAGAATAGGTGAATGATATCTATTTATCAGACTGAATAGCGACACCTGTACAATGTCGATATAATACTGTACCTTAACAAAACAGCTGTGTCACACCTCACACGCATTTTTCTTGTAGCTTGTTATGTAATAGGGCACATGCGTGTATGTTTCATCATAGGTGCATGTTTACTGAGTAAAGCAGTCATGACAACGCCTTTGTGTTGTCGGTACGCTTGCGATGATGAACGATGCGCACCGTGAATGTTAGTCTGCGTCATAAGACGCACAGACGCTCCAATACCCAACGCGTCACAGCAGGAAGCCAGTCTGTGCGTCCAAACAAAGGCGCAAGCATACATGCACGTACCCTTTTATAAAGCTATATAAAAAAAAGGATGTAGTAGTAACGCACACTTTATTGAGGTACAGTATTACATCGCCATTCACCATCTGTGGCTATGCAGTCTCATCTATATATACCTTATCTATCCGTTGTCATGCTTGCAAGTCCACAGTCAGGCATAAATAGCTGTTTTCACTATGCACTTTTTAAAGGTTTTTTTTGTTAATATAAATGATTGGCACATATTATCAGTATTACATGATGGAAATTTTAGATATTTTTAAAAACTTTTAGTGATATTAGTCAGCAAATGAAAATGGTGTACATACTGTTACTTATCCATCATTAATGGATTCTGATATGTACTTGTATGCTTTTATTTAAAACCGTATAGCAGATTATTTAACCGATTTTTATTGTGGTTTGCATTGCTTTTCAACATGTTAATGTATGCGTTTATGTTTGTCAATTATTAATTTACATATATTTTTTAAAGTAAAATCATCATCTTATGGTACTAAAGGTTATATTTCTCTTGTTTGGAGTATAGACATTTTTAATTGACACGTAACAAGGAAAATACTTGATCTAGTATTTAAACATCCTCCTTGACCCTGGGTTACAACACCGCCAGTTGTTTCTCGGAAGTGCTGTTAGCACAGTCTACACTTGCTCCTGTGTTACTGGGGTTCAGTAATGTCAGCTGTTCCCCTGCTGTGTGAACGGCAAACAGTCCTGCTGCCTCCACCATGTTCTCTTCTCATCCCTGGGCTACAACACCGCCAGTTGTTTCTCGGAAGTGCTGTTAGCACAGTCTACACTTGCTCCTGTGTTACTGGGGTTCAGTAATGTCAGCTGTTCCCCTGCTGTGTGAACGGCAAACAGTCCTGCTGCCTCCACCATGTTCTCTTCTCATCCCTGGGCTACAACACCGCCAGTTGTTTCTCGGAAGTGCTGTTAGCACAGTCTACACTTGCTCCTGTGTTACTGGGGTTCAGTAATGTCAGCTGTTCCCCTGCTGTGTGAACGGCAAAACAGTCCTGCTGCCTCCACCATGTTCTCTTCTCATCCCTGGGCTACAACACCGCCAGTTGTTTCTCGGAAGTGCTGTTATCACAGTCTACACTTGCTCCTGTGTTACTGGGGTTCAGTAATGTCAGCTGTTCCCCTGCTGTGTGAACGGCAAAACAGTCCTGCTGCCTCCACCATGTTCTCTTCTCATCCCTGGGCTACAACACCGCCAGTTGTTTCTCGGAAGTGCTGTTATCACAGTCTACACTTGCTCCTGTGTTACTGGGGTTCAGTAATGTCAGCTGTTCCCCTGCTGTGTGAACGGCAAACAGTCCTGCTGCCTCCACCATGTTCTCTTCTCATCCCTGGGCTACAACACCGCCAGTTGTTTCTCGGAAGTGCTGTTAGCACAGTCTACACTTGCTCCTGTGTTACTGGGGTTCAGTAATGTCAGCTGTTCCCCTGCTGTGTGAACGGCAAACAGTCCTGCTGCCTCCACCATGTTCTCTTCTCATCCCTGGGCTACAACACCGCCAGTTGTTTCTCGGAAGTGCTGTTAGCACAGTCTACACTTGCTCCTGTGTTACTGGGGCTCAGTAATGTCAGCTGTTCCCCTGCTGTGTGAACGGCAAACAGTCCTGCTGCCTCCACCATGTTCTCTTCTCATCCCTGGGCTACAACACCGCCAGTTGTTTCTCGGAAGTGCTGTTAGCACAGTCTACACTTGCTCCTGTGTTACTGGGGTTCAGTAATGTCAGCTGTTCCCTGCTGTGTGAACGGCAAACAGTCCTGCTGCCTCCACCATGTTCTCTTCTCATCCCTGGGCTACAACACCGCCAGTTGTTTCTCGGAAGTGCTGTTAGCACAGTCTACACTTGCTCCTGTGTTACTGGGGTTCAGTAATGTCAGCTGTTCCCCTGCTGTGTGAACGGCAAACAGTCCTGCTGCCTCCACCATGTTCTCTTCTCATCCTGGGCTACAACACCGCCAGTTGTTTCTCGGAAGTGCTGTTAGCACAGTCTACACTTGCTCCTGTGTTACTGGGGTTCAGTAATGTCAGCTGTTCCCCTGCTGTGTGAACGGCAAACAGTCCTGCTGCCTCCACCATGTTCTCTTCTCATCCCTGGGCTACAACACCGCCAGTTGTTTCTCGGAAGTGCTGTTAGCACAGTCTACACTTGCTCCTGTGTTACTGGGGTTCAGTAATGTCAGCTGTTCCCCTGCTGTGTGAACGGCAAACAGTCCTGCTGCCTCCACCATGTTCTCTTCTCATCCCTGGGCTACAACACCGCCAGTTGTTTCTCGGAAGTGCTGTTATCACAGTCTACACTTGCTCCTGTGTTACTGGGGTTCAGTAATGTCAGCTGTTCCCCTGCTGTGTGAACGGCAAACAGTCCTGCTGCCTCCACCATGTTCTCTTCTCATCCCTGGGCTACAACACCGCCAGTTGTTTCTCGGAAGTGCTGTTAGCACAGTCTACACTTGCTCCTGTGTTACTGGGGTTCAGTAATGTCAGCTGTTCCCCTGCTGTGTGAACGGCAAACAGTCCTGCTGCCTCCACCATGTTCTCTTCTCATCCCTGGGCTACAACACCGCCAGTTGTTTCTCGGAAGTGCTGTTAGCACAGTCTACACTTGCTCCTGTGTTACTGGGGTTCAGTAATGTCAGCTGTTCCCCTGCTGTGTGAACGGCAAACAGTCCTGCTGCCTCCACCATGTTCTCTTCTCATCCCTGGGCTACAACACCGCCAGTTGTTTCTCGGAAGTGCTGTTAGCACAGTCTACACTTGCTCCTGTGTTACTGGGGTTCAGTAATGTCAGCTGTTCCCCTGCTGTGTGAACGGCAAACAGTCCTGCTGCCTCCACCATGTTCTCTTCTCATCCCTGGGCTACAACACCGCCAGTTGTTTCTCGGAAGTGCTGTTAGCACAGTCTACACTTGCTCCTGTGTTACTGGGGTTCAGTAATGTCAGCTGTTCCCCTGCTGTGTGAACGGCAAAAAGTCCTGCTGCCTCCACCCTGTTCTCTTCTCATCCCTGGGTTACAACACCGCCAGTTGTTTCTCGGAAGTGCTGTTAGCACAGTCTACACTTGCTCCTGTGTTACTGGGGTTCAGTAATGTCAGCTGTTCCCCTGCTGTGTGAACGGCAAACAGTCCTGCTGCCTCAACTTTAATTTCCATGGGTACCTTCTGCTACCCATCCGGGTTCCAGTACCGTCAGCTGGTTCTCCGCAGTGCCTTTGGCCTAAGTGCCTCCATGTCGGTATCCGAGTTCCAGCAACGTCTGCTGGTCCTTGGTAGTGCTTTGGAGCACAGGTACCTCCTGCTTAGTAACCGTGTCCCAGTAACGTCAGCTGGTCCTCGGTTGTGCCATTGGCTCTTTTCCTTCTGCTGACCCTCCGGGTTCCAGCACAGTCAGCTGGTCCTCGTTACTTTCATTGGCTCTTGTACCTTCTGCTACCCATCCGGGTTCCAGTACCGTCAGCTGGTTCTCCGCAGTGCCTTTGGCCTAGGTGCCTCCATGTCGGTATCCGAGTTCCAGCAACGTCTGCTGGTCCTTGGTAGTGCTTTGGAGCACAGGTACCTCCTGCTTAGTAACCGTGTCCCAGTAACGTCAGCTGGTCCTCGGTTGTGCCATTGGCTCTTTTCCTTCTGCTGACCCTCCGGGTTCCAGCACAGTCAGCTGGTCCTCGTTACTTCCATTGGCTGTTGTACCATCACCAACAGGACAAAGAAGGTTAAGACAAACTACAAGATACAGAACAAGAGACAGAAGAACAATAAGCAGAAGATCAAAAAGCAGAAGAACATTAAGTATAAGACCAAAATGAAGAGCAAAATATATGCTCTAAATTCTAAGCAGAAGAAGACTAAGCAGTGTGTGGGGGTGAGTCCGTTCCTCCTCGTGGTGCCCCTGGAAAATGCCTGATGCTGCTGCAGGCTAAACTGAACGCGGACAAATACTGTTGTAATTAAAATCTTTCGTGACAGCAAGAACGGAAGAATGAAAATTCAGAGTTTTACAGATTACAAGTACAGGAATGTCTGTCACAAATAAGAATATGATGAAAAGGATGAATAGGAAGAAGATGAAGAAGTAGAATATGAATAATAATAACTGTTTAATAAGAACAATATTAGTAATGTTAACAAAAAGATGAATAGCAAGAAGTTTTAGAAGATTAAGAAGGTGAAGATGAAGAATAATTTGATGAGAAAGATGATGCTGCTGAAGATTATGAAGGAGAAAGTGTGTGAAAAGTTAAAAAGGTGAAGACCATGGAAGTTGTGAAACAGACATATTTGACAAAATAGAAAAAAGGTTAACAACATTGTGAATTTCTTCGTCAATCCGAACGTATTTCCTAAAAAAAAAAAATTAATGCTATTCCATTGGATTGGGTTAAACATCTATGCCTTTAATGTCTCCTCAACCTCCCCCAATACATTCTACATTACTCTTTGTTGTTTTCCTTCATGTACAATTAACCAACAAGGCAAGAATGGGGTTTTTTTAATTCCGATATTTTGTTCCCATAGACTTACATGGGACTTCCGGTATCGGTATCGGGTATCGCCGATATTTTTTGTGTATCGGCGATACCATTCCGATTCCGATACTTTTGGATATCGGAAAGTATCGCTCAACTCTAGTCAGAGATCATGAAAACCAGAATAAAAATAAAATAAAAAATAATAAAATCAGACAAAACAGAGAGCAAAGAGGAGTGAGACATGAGTTAGTAATTCAAAAGGGCTGTATATAGAGGTGCTTCTCAGAAAATTAGAATATCATTAAAAAGGTAATTTACTTCAGTTCTTCAATACAAAAAGTGAAGCTCATATATTATATAGAGTCATTACAAGCAGGTGTTTTTTTTATTAATTATTCTAATTTACTGAGATAATGACTTTTGGGTTTTCATTGGCTGTAAGCCATAATCATCAACATTAACAGAAATAAACACTTGAAATAGATCACTCTGTTTCAGGATAGTAAAGATAAATCATAGTCAGACATAAAAAAGGTCAGTCATACGCTGTCAAGAAAATAGTAGAAAAACTTAACTTAATCCTAAATGACAGATGGTAATGGTGCAAGGTGCCACTCAAATAATTTGGTACTATTCTTTATTAAGTCCTCTACGGTGTAGAGTACCAAGCAGATGGATCCACTGCATCTATTTCTTTTTTTAAATATATACCATATCACCCCCTTTCCCGTCTCAGTGGCGGGCTCAAATTCCTGACCTGAAACTTAAATTGGTGGAGTTCATAATTAACCCCTCTCCGACATCAGACGTACTATCCCGTCTATGAAACCCGTGCCAATCTGCCCATGGACGGGATAGTACATCATAGGCAATCAGCTGCGCTCCCAAGGGGAGCGCAGCTAATCGCCGCCGGGTGTCAGCTGATTATCACAGCTGACACCCAGGACTGTGTGTCAGGAGCGGTCACGGACCGCTCCCGGCACATTAACCCCTGGCACACCGTGATCAAACATGATCGCGGTATACCAGGGGCACAGGGGAGCATTGCGCAGGGAGGGGGCTCCCTGCACGCTCCCCTGAGACCCTCAGAACAGTGCGATGTGATCGCGCTGTTCTGAGGCCTTCCTCCCTCCAAGGACCCGGATCCAAGATGGCCGCCGGGTCCTGCAGGGAGGCGGATTCCTCAGTGCCTGCGGAGAACAGGCACTGAGGAAGCCTGCAGCAGTGCCAGAGCGATCGCTAGTAGAGTTGAGCGATACTTTTCGATATCCAAAAGTATCGGAATCGGAATGGTATCGCCGATACCCCAAAAATATCGGCGATACCCGATACCGATACCGGAAATCCAATGTAAGTCTATGGGAACAAAATATCGGAATTAAAAAAAAACCCATTCTTGCCTTGTTGGTTAATTGTACATGAAGGAAAACAACAAAGAGTAATGTAGAATGTATTGGGGGAGGTTGAGGAGACATTAAAGGCATACATGTTTAACCCAATCCAATGGAATAGCATTAAAAATTTTTTTTTGGAAATACGTTTGGATTGACGAAGAAATTGACTATGTTGTTAACCTTTTTTCTATTTTGGCAAATATGTATGTTTCACAACTTCCATGCTCTTCACCTTTTTAACTTTTGACACACTTTCTCCTTCATAATCTTCAGCAGCATCATCTTTGTCATAAAATTATTCTTCATCTTCACCTTCTTTATCTTCTTCGTAAACTTCTTGTTATTCATCTTTTTGTTAACATTACTCATATTGTTCTTATTAAACTATTATTCTTCTTCATATTCTACATTTTCTTCTTCCTCTTCATCTTCTTCATCATATTCTTATTTGTGACGGAGATTCCTGTACTTGTAATCTGTCAAAGTATGAATTTTTCATCCTTCCGTTCTTGCTGTCACAAAAGATTTAAATTACAACAGTATTTGTCCGTGTTCAGTTTAGCCTGCAGCAGCAGGCATTTTCCAGGGGCACCACGAGGAGGAACGGACTCACCCCCATACACTGCTAAGTCTTCTTCTGCTTATAATTTAGAGCATATATTTTGCTCTTCATTTTGGTCTTATACTTCATGTTCTTCTGCTTTTTGATCTTCTGCTTATTGTTCTTAAGTCTCTTGTTCTGTATCTTGTAGTTTGTCTTAACCTTCTCAGTCCTGTTTGGTAATCTTTTATTTCTTCTTTGTGATGGTGTTTAGACTGGTTGGCTTGATGCTCGTTGTCCTTGTGGTCGTCATCTTCTTCGGGGTGGTCATCAGGGTCGTCGTCTTCATTGTTGGAAATCCAGAGTGATTACCCAAAAAAACATTTAAAAAATCTTCAATTTGTAAATGTAGCAGAAGGTACAAGAGCCAATGCAAGTAACGAGGACCAGCTGACTGTGCTGGAACCCGGAGGGGCAGCAGAAGGAAAAGAGCCAATGGCACAACCGAGGACCAGCTGACGTTACTGGGACACGGTTACTAAGCAGGAGGTACCTGTGCTCCAAAGCACTACCAAGGACCAGCAGACGTTGCTGGAACTCGGATACCGAGATGGAGGCACCTATGCCAAAGGCACTGCGGAGAACCAGCTGACGGTACTGGAACCCGGACGGGTAGCAGAAGGTACAAGAGCCAATGCAAGTAACGAGGACCAGCTGACTGTGCTGGAACCCGGAGGGGCAGCAGAAGGAAAAGAGCCAATGGCACAACCGAGGACCAGCTGACGTTACTGGGACACGGTTACTAAGCAGGAGGTACCTGTGCTCCAAAGCACTACCAAGGACCAGCAGACGTTGCTGGAACTCGGATACCGAGATGGAGGCACCTAGGCCAAAGGCACTGCGGAGAACCAGCTGACGGTACTGGAACCCGGACGGGTAGCAGAAGGTACAAGAGCCAATGCAAGTAACGAGGACCAGCTGACTGTGCTGGAACCCGGAGGGGCAGCAGAAGGAAAAGAGCCAATGGCACAACCGAGAACCAGCTGACGTTACTGGGACACGGTTACCAAGCAGGAGGTACCATTGCTCCAAAGCACTACCAAGGACCAGCAGACGTTGCTGGAACTCGGATACTGAGATGGAGGCACCTAGGCCAAAGGCACTGTGGAGAACCAGCTGATGGTACTGGAACGCGGACGGGTACCATAAGACACCCATGAAAATGTAAGTTGACAGGCCGCAAGCCGTCTGCAGTTACCGAATCACACAGTCCTACAGTGGGTGCTTGTCCTATTTTCACAATGGAAAGAGCCTTTATTTACATATCCCACAGCACACATAGGAATCACCTAAACTGCAGGCACCATAGAGTCGGATAACCGGAATGCAACATGACAGGACAACTTCAGGCTAATTTACGTTGACACTGCCAGGAAACAGCTGTCGTGCTGTAACCAGGGTGGGCATGAGTCAGTAGCCGTGCCAATTACTTCCGAGCAACAACTGGCGGTGTTGGAGCCCAGGGATGAGAGGAGGACAGGGTGGAGGCAGCATGACTTTTTGTCGTACACACAGCAGGGGAACAGCTGCCATTACTCAACACCAGTAACACAGGAGCAAGTGTTGACTGTGCTAACAGCACTTACAGGCAACAACTGGCGGTGTTGGAGCCCAGGGTCCAATGCATCGACTTCAATTGCTTCCACCTCCTCTCAGGACCACAGCACTGTTGAGCAACCATCTGTCTCTTCACCGCCTGCCAAATTGCCCAGTCAGTCAGAGAGTTCTGTACAGGAGCCAGCTGAGTCTCTGCTTCTGTTCTCAGAATCTGTTGGTTTGCAAACAGGGGCCCAGCCAAGCAGCATTCTGGAATGTGAAGAAGAGGGAGTATGCAGTGATGCGCAACAGCTGTGTCTCTCTGAATCTGAAGAGGCGGGTGAGACAGTGCCGATGGTCAGCACACCGCAGAACGCATCTGATGATGATGAGACTCAGGTGCCAGTTTCTGTTGAACATGGTGGTGGCCAGACCACCCAACAGCAGCAGGTGTTGTAAGAGGTTAGTGGAGATGATGAGGTCCAAGACCCAACATGGCGTGAGGAACAGGAAGGTGGTGGTAGCAGCTCTGAGGAAGCGATTGCCCCAACGGTACAAACAGGAGGGAGAGTTAGGCTGCATACTCTGTTGCCTGTAGCCTCCATTTTGGCACCTGTTCGGATTTCTCTTCCAAAAGTCTAAGCGGACGCTCCCAGGACTTGCACTGCGTGGTCCTTTTTTAACACACTTGCAGATGATATTTGCTATGTCAAATGCAAGCTGTGTAATCAAAAAGTAAAAAGAGGTAAAGTGTCAGTAACCTCAATACCACAAATATGTCTAAAATAGTGCGTAGAAAACACGTAGTTGAGTTACAAAGACACACTGAAGATGTACAGTCTATAGAGAATCACAGCACAAGTTTAACTGCATATGTCATGGTTAAATTTGAAAATTTTATTGCACACTTGATGTGAAAAAAGAAAATAGCTATGAGACGACTGACTGACGTTTTGGGCAACGCAGTGGCCTTTATCAAGTAGTCGCTGGAAGAGATAGAAAAATTTACAGTCAATGACAATGTATAATATATACAATATATACATAGGGTGAAGAATATATATATACATAGGAATTAGGCAACATGTTAAACATTTGGGTGATACTGTAGAACACGGAGAATTATCCCTCTAGGGCAGACCCGGGCAAGGGGCGGCCCGCGGGCCGCATCCGGCCCGCCGACTGTCAGTAACCGGCCCGCGGAGGCGCTCCGGCAGTCTCAGGGCCCCGGCATCAGCTGGCACAATACTTACCTCTCCCGTGCCTCCGCTGCTGCAGCTCCGGGCTCCACCGGCGCTTCCTCTCACAGCCGGCCGCTGAATGACGTCATCATTCAGCGGCCGGCTGTGTCAGAGAGCGGGGACGCTGGACAGGTAAGACGTGTGTGTGTGTGTCTGTGTCTATGTAGTGCGGTGCTGTGTGTGTGTGTGTGTGTGTGTGTGTGTATGTGAGAGAGTGCTTATGTGCTGTCTGTGTGTGATGGGCAGGCATTGCTGATAATGGGGAGGCATTGATGATGATGGGGAGAAGATGATGATAATGGGCAGGTATTGATGATAATGGGGAGGCATTGATGATGGGGAGAAGATGATGATGGGCAGGCATTGCTGATAATGGGCAGGTATTGATGATAATGGGGAGGCATTGATGATGGGGAGAAGATGATGATAATGGGCAGGTATTGATGATAATGGGCAGGTATTGATGATAATGGGCAGGCATTGATGATGGGGAGAAGATGATGATAATGGGCAGGTATTGATGATAATGGGGAGGCATTGATGATGATGGGGAGAAGATGATGATGGGCAGGCATTGCTGATAATGGGCAGGCATTGATGATGGGGAGAAGATGATGATGGGCAGGCATTGATGATGATGGGGAGGAGATGATGATGGGCAGGCATTGCTGATAATGGGGAGGCATTGATGATGATGGGGAGAAGATGATGATAATGGGCAGGCATTGATGATAATGGGCAGGCATTGATGATGGGGAGAAGATGATGATGGGCAGGCATTGCTGATAATGGGGAGGCATTGATGATGATGGGGAGAAGATGATGATAATGGGCAGGTATGTATATATACAGTATACAGTATATATATATATATATATTATAAATGTATATATATATATGTATATATACAGTATTGGGTAGAACGGAGTTAATTATATTAGTCCGGCCCTCTAAAACCATCCCAATTTCTCATGCGGCCCCCTGGCAAAATTAATTGCCCACCCCTGCTCTAGGGTATGCGGGTGGATAATGTAGTTTTTTATTGATTTTTGTGAGTGTGTAGAAAACAGGGGTGATGGGGTATTGAATATTAAGGAATGTCATAGTCTTACAGTCTATGGTGATCAATTAAAGATGTTTTGTCAGGATACGATCAATTTTTTGACAGATGTAAAATGTAGGGTCACAATTTAGTTGTCTGTAGGTTAGGTTAACTCACAGTTGTCTATGAATTTCGGCAATAGATTGTGTCTTATTCATAATAACGATAGCACCCCCCCTTATCTGCTGGTTTAATAATAATGTTGGGGTTATCTTTCAGAGATTTTATGGCTTGTTTATCTGTGGGTGTCAGGTTGTGGCGTATCGGGTGTAGGCCCAATCTCGGCAAACCATCCACGAGCACAGGCTCTGAATGCTGGCATTGCAAAACTCCTGTCCCTTGAAATGCTGTCATTCAGGCTGGTGGAGACTGACAGTTTACGGAACTTAATGGCATTAGCAGTCCCACAATACAATGTGCCAAGCTGATTTTATTTCAGCAGGCAAGCCGTCCCTGGTCTGCAAAACCATGTTGTTGAGGTTAAAATTAAACATGCGCTACTAAACTCCGTCAGTAGCAATGTCCACCTGACCACCGCTGCGTGGACCAGTACCCATGGCCAGGGACGATACCTTTCCCTTACTGCCCATTGGGTCAATGTTGTGGAGCCGGGTACAGATCTTGCGAGTGGCGCTGTACGTGTTCAGGCAACTACAAGGATTGCGGGAATCAAGTCTGTACACATTGATTCCTCCTTCTCCAGTTCCTCAGAAACATCGTTGCAGGAGCGGTCACGGTCTACCTCCACATGGACCCGTGAACGCTTAATAAGAATCTTTAGTTATATAGCGCCAACAGATTACGCAGCGCTTTACAGTTTAACAGTTTCCGAACACAAGTCATAACTAACAACGTTACCAATACAATAATGAAAGCAATATAATCCGCACACGCTCGTGAGAGCTTACAATTTACAAATATGTGGGGGAGATACAAAGTACAGGTGTTTATATACAATGGTATATTTAGAATGATGTCCCAGCCATTTTGAGGGAGTGAGGGATGGATGGAGATAGTGAATGGGCTACAAACACACACTTACACATAGAATGACTTTGATTAGTGAAGGTGATAGGCCGCTATTATTATTATTGATTTTTATAGCGCCATTTATTCCATGGCGCTTTACATGTGAAGAGGGGCAAGTATAGACAAGTACAGTAAACATGAGCAATACAAGGCACACACAAGTACAGAAGGAGAGAGGACCTTGCCCGCAAGGGCTCAGAGTCTACAGGGATGGGTGAGGATACACTAGGAGAGGGAAGACCTTGAAGAAATGTGTTTTGAGTGAGCGCCAATAACATGCAAATTGTGGATAGTTCTAATTTCTTGGGGTACAGCATTCCACAGTATTGGCGCAGCGCGGGAGAAGTCTTGGATTGGGGAGAGATGTTCTTTAGGTGTAGGCGGCAATAGCGGGCAACAGATTGTATATGGGAGGTGAAGGAGAGATTGGTGTCAAACATAACACCCAGACAGCGAGCCTGTTGACCGATATGAGGACAGACGTGGCCAAACGTCAACAGGCCGTCCTGAAATTAATTTCCATGGGGAATCAAAGCCACACAGCGCTGGAGCTCTGGAATGCCATAAAGCAAGAGAGCGACATGTGTATTTTGCCAGCAAATCTCCAGCCAGGCTTGGTAGTGTGTGACAATGGCCGAAATCTGGTGGCAGGTCTGGGCCTAGGCAACGTCACTCACATACCATGTCTGGCACATGTGCTAAACTTTGTCGTCCACAGTTTTTTGAGGGACTATCCGGATCTTGATTCACTGCTGCACAAGGTCCGCCTACAGTGCGCTAACTTGCGACGTTCCACCATGGCCAGATCTCGCATTGCAGCTCTGCAATGCAGATTTTGCCTTCCTGAACATCGCATCATATGTGACGTACCCACCAGGTGGAATTCCACTTTACATATGTTGTAGCGGTTGTGTGAGCAGCAGCCAGCAGTAATGGAGTATCAGCTGCATCAGTCGCAATCAACTCGCAATTTGCGCCGTTCACTTCACCACTACTGAGTGGGCCTCTACTATAATAATCTTTATTTATATAGCGCCAACAGATTCCGCAGCGCTGTACAGTTTAACAGTTTCATAACACAAGTCATAAGTGACAACGTTAACAATACAATAATTAAAGCAATATAAGGTGCCCCTGCTCGTGAGACCTTACAATCTACAATGAGGAGGGGGAGCTCCAAAGTACAGTTGTTTATATACAATGGTGTATTTACAATGATGGTCCAGCCATTTTCAGGGAGTGAGGGATGGATGGAGATAGTGAATGGGCTACACACACACACAGTTACACATAGAATGACTTTGATTAGTGAATGTGATAGGCCGCTCTGAACAAATGTGTTTTGAGTGTGGAAGTAGGGCTGTTAATGGGGATGTTTAAGTCTCCAAGGATAAGGGTTGGTACTTCTGAGGACATGAAAGTGCGGCAGCCAGGCAGAGAAGTGGTCAAGGAACTGTGTGGGCGAGCCTGGGGTCCGATATATTACCGCTGCTCTGAGGGAGAGGGGACGAAAGAGCCTGATGGTGTGGACCTACTAATTTGCAAAATCTTAATCTAAAATTTACATGTTACATATTTACATCTAGTATAAAACATTTAACCATTAAGCCTACTTACAGAACAAGGAAGTGTAAAAAAATTGTATAAAACAGTACCATTAAGCACTTACAGAACAAGGAAGTGTAAAAAAACTTGTATAAAACATTTAACCATTACGCCTACTTACAGAACAAGGAAGTGTAAAAAAACTTGTGCTTAAAAAAAAAAGTGAAAATAAAATGTGAGAAGGGCAGTGTAACAAATAATTTAGGAAAAAGATAAACTAACATCAAGTGCTGTGTGCTGTGTAAAGGGTATGCCACACTAAACAGCGTCGCTAACGAGATCGCTAAAATGCGTCACTATTTAGCGATCTCGTTCGTGACGCTAACGTGTGTGGCATGTAGCAACGATGTGGCCCCTGCTGTGATCTCGCTGATCGTTCACTAGAGTTCTGGACCGTATTTAGATCGTTGGCGTCCCGCTGGTGAGCCTAAATCGCTGTCTGGCACCTTTTGTGAGCGATGTGCGCTGTTTTTTACATCGCAATGACCGTTAAAGTCGTTAATGAGATCGCTAACCGCTTTTGAGTCGTTAATGAGATCGCTAAGTGTGGCAGCTACTAGAGACATTAAAACGATCACAAAAACGATCTCATTAGCTTGCGTCGTTATTGAGATCGCTAACGAGATCACTGTGTGGCAGTACCTTAAGAGCCAGACACATTAACATTAAATCAGTCTGGAATAGCGGTGATTTTCTCCCCATAACCCGAGTAACATTCTGGGGAGAGGGGTGTAGAGTCAATGATCAGCAACTAGCTACGGTAGATCAAATACCTGAAAAAAAAAAAAAAAGAGTTATTTAACATTCATAACATACATTGTATTTAACCAAAAAAATAACAAATTTATTTAACATTCCTAAGATAATTTTTTTTTTTAAAACATAAAAACTATAATACACAGCAGGATCTTTAGTAAAAACCAGACTTACCACTGTAACCACTTCTTAATCCTTGCAAGCTTCAACACAACGTTGACAAGGTACACAGCAGGGGTGGTTGGTCTCCTAGACAACAAGCAAACTCCTTCATGTTGAGAGAGGCCACCATCTCCTTAGCTTTCAGGTATTTTTCTGTGGGAATGAGGTTGTCTCCAACCAGCCAGGAATATCCATTGAATGCCACACCATGGTTTGGTATTAGCACCCAGCCAGTACCAAAAGTGAAGCCAACCACAGTTCCCATTTCTCATGAACTTTATTTGATATACTGGCTGGCCAAACATTAGTTTCTCACAAAGGAGCTGAAGACCCTGAGTGGCAGTAGGTGCAAGTCTCTCCAGCATGACCTGTTTGTTAGATATTTAACGTCTACACACCTAAAGAACATCTCTAGAATCCGCCCTTTTCTCACCATGGAAACAACAAAAACCCTCACTGTAGCATTGATCCACTCCCGCCTGGACTACTGCAATGCTCTATTACTTGGCCTCCCCATTACTCGACTATCCCCTCTCCAGTCCATCCTTAATGCAGCAGCCAGGGTCATCCATCTGGCTAATCGGTACTCGGACGCGTCCGCTCTTCGCCAGTCCTTACACTGGCTGCACATTCATTATAGGATCCAATTCAAAGTACTGGTTCTCACCCACAAAGCTCTCCACAGTGCAGCACCCCCCTACATCTCCTCCCTCATTTCTATCTATCGGCCTAACCGACTGCTGCGCTCTGCAAATGACTTTCGACTAACCTCTGCAGTAATCCGTACCTCCCACTCCCGACTACAAGACTTGCGCAAATCCTCTTGAATGCTGTACCACAAGAAATTAGGACTATCCACAATTTGCCTGGTTTCAGGCGCTCCCTCAAAACACATTTGTTCAGAGTGGCCTATCACATTCAATAACCAAAGTCGTTCTATGTTTAAGTGTGTATGTGGAGCCCATTCACTATCTCCATCCATGCCTCACTCCCTCAAGATGGCTGGACCATCATTGGAAATGCACCATTATATATACACACCTGTACTTTGTATCTCCCCCACCTCATTGTAGATTGTAAGCTCTCACGAGCAGGGTCGGCTTATTTTACTTTAATTATTGTATTGTTAACGTTGTTACCTATGACTTGTGTTTTGAAATTGTTAAAGTGTAAAGCGCTGCGGAATATGTTGGCGCTATATAAATAAAGATTATTATTATTATATCAGAGGGAGAAGAGGATTGGGCCTTGACAAGGTGCCCGATTGCATCTTAAGTGTTATTGAATGTTGGAGCCAGTCCACCGTATAAAAGCAGCCATACAGTGTCCGGGTACCTGCTTGGATTTCAATCAAAATGAAGACTACTTTGATGTACATGTACACCAATTAGAGAAAAATGACAAGGATGAGGCAGTAAGACACGCTCAGCAGAGTACAAGCAGCATTGCTTGAAGAAGTAACTTGAGCGTGATCAAAATTGAATAAATTAAAATCTCAGACTACAGTGAACACAACTCTTAGCTGTGAAAGGGCTTTTTGTGTCCTTCTACAGTGTTTTCAACCAATGTATTGGATACGGATGGAAGCACGTCACACTATAATTTCAATTGAATTGAGCAGCAAGAATTACACTGAAGAAAAAAAAAAAAAAGAGTGTGAGAGTGACATGTGCAGATGCCTACATACAGCGTTGTATGCCGAGCAAACTGCAGCGCGTCACCTGCACTCACACACACACCTTGCAGACCTGTGAAAAAAACACTGCAAGGCAAAAGGAAGATGTACACAGTGGTTGGTAAAGTAGCCTGCCTAAAGCACAGTACACAAAATCGCAATCTCTAACTGTCCCTCAGAGTCAGCAGAGCAGCGTTCTGTCCCAAACAGAATTAACAGCACAGTGACGCTAAAATGGCGGCTTTATCCGGCAACAATACCTTCCTTGTGTCACGGTTAGGGTAGCGTGTGTCTAT
Source organism: Oophaga sylvatica (assembly GCA_033576555.1). NCBI lineage: Eukaryota > Metazoa > Chordata > Amphibia > Anura > Dendrobatidae > Oophaga > Oophaga sylvatica. The sequence continues at coordinate 9,534 of JARQOD010004162.1, read as the reverse complement.
TATATGAGTGTCTGTAAAATGTAACGTTACGCAGACTTATTCTGCCCTTGGGACGCAAAAAATAAGACAGCAGTAATCATTTACTGTATAAAACTCCACCTATGCGCAACAAAACAAGCTCGTTCCCTCTTACGGTTCCTGCGCTGACATGTGAGTAGGGAGTTTGGAGACGTTCCTGAATTTATCCCAGGTATCCAAGCATATCAGGCCGATAGGAGAGCATTAAAACCACCCACGGTGGTGACTTAAATATGGTGAATCTAAACAGTGAAGAACTGTAGGTCGATGCGAATGAATGTGCGATCACATGACACACGTTTATAATAACCCTTGCTAGACACGAGTAACTTTGTAGACATTTTGACACACCTGAACCCAGATGGCAGTGAATATTAATTCTATTCGGCGCCACATGACTCTTGGTCCAGAATAGATTATATATTGCTAGCACACGAGCTATTAAGAGGAGTGGAAGAGGCAGATGTGCACAACGTAGCTAAATATGACCACGCGCCCGTATCAGTGACCCTGCCAGATATGGTGCAGATGGGGCCAAACCAAACTTGGCGCTTCCCGACCTATTTGTTAATGGATGAGAAGTTTCGACATCACGTGAAGCAATGGTGTTTTTAATATGTAAGGGATAATGGAGATACTAGGGATAGGCCGGAACTTTTATGGGCAGCAGGGAAGGGAGTAATGCGCGGGAAACTAATAGGTTATCAGACAACGCTAAAAAAGAGATCGCGACAAGCTACTCGCAGGCTAGCAGGATATTACGCGATAGGTACACGGCAAACAAGACAAGTTCATCAACACAGGTTAAAAATAGATGTAAGCAGGCTAAGGCTGACTTACACGTATGGGTATATCGACGAGAGACAAGCAGTAATAACAATTATAGAGCCGATGTATATCGTTATGGTAGCAAATGAGGGAGACTATTATCACGACTAGCGAAAGGAAATCACATTCGTCATCAACATATTACAGCGTTAACGAATAAACATGGGATCATGAACACAGACCCTCGAACCATAAACACCATTCTACAAGAATACTACTCAGACTTATATAAGGTGGAACATACGGATAGTGCGGAGGGTAACACCTTTGTAGATGGAATACGGTTACCATCCATCACAAACTATCAGCTTCTCCTTTTAAAAAAACAAATTGAGGTGACGGAAGTGACAGCGGCGATAAGTTACTTTAAATACGGGAAAGCTCCAGGACCTGACGGGTTTACAGCCAAATTATTTAAATTATTGAGTGAGGATATCCCGTCCACATTGGTACGCACCTTCAATCATATATTGGAGACAGGAGGGTTGCCCAGCCATTCAAACATGTCACACATGAAGTTGCTACTAAAACCAAACAAACATTCACATCTGCCTGGATCCTATCGTACATTCTCACTCATTGACCATTATATCAAGATTTTGTCCAGGATCATGGCAGATCTTTTGAGTAGCATTGGTCCTACGCTGATAGGGCGATCACAAGTGGCCTTTGTTTGCTACTTTGTTGGCTACTATCAGTCTCACTATGCATAACACATGTGTGCAGTGGGCAGTATTACCTTTGCCTTCGGTGGAGTAGGAAAACCCCTCTCCTATCGAAGTGTTAGTTGGGGAGATGGAAGATTTGACACCGGGACCTGAATTGTAATACTTAAATGTGACAGGTGACAAATTTGTTAAGGCGCAACTCCGCGGCCCCTACGTTGAGTCTAGCCCGTGAAAATTTACTGGTTGTCAATGGGGAACCCCAACACCCCGGGGCAGCTACAGTATTTCAACAATTAGAGCTGAACCAAGATTTGCTGTATCAGGTTTATAAAATACATGTTGAAATTTTTTAACAATTGCTGCTACAGCAGTCATATCGGAGGTTGGTAATGGACTTAGCGCATGCGCATGTACTAGGGTGACATTTGTGCCAAAAGAAAACCCTACACAGAATTATACAACGGTTTTACTGGCAGGGGGTCTATCAAGAAGTTAAACGGTATTGTAACTCTTGTCGCATGCGCCAGGTACACAGTCCTCAGCCTCATTTAGTGAGTCCCTTGGTGCCATTAAAAATTTTAGAGGTCCAGTTTGAGAGAATACCCATGGATCTGGTGTAGCCGGTTAATAAATCAGCAAGGGGTCATCAACAGGTGCAATAAAAGGGGCACTGTGTGGGTCACCAGTTTTGAGCACACCCGAGTTCAAAAGAGAATTCATTGTCCAGACTGATGCGTCAGAGGTAGGTATGGGTGCCGTGTTGTCTCAGGACTGGAGCTTAACGGGAGGAGCATCCCATTAGTTTCCTGAGTCGAAAACTTACTCCATCAAAAAACAGAGACAGCATTGTAGAGAAAGAGTGCCTGGCGATAAAGTGGGCACTGGAGTCGTTGCGCTACTATTTGTTGGGGATAACATTTTGTTTTGTAAATGATCATTCCCCTGTGACTGGCAGTGTTGTAGCCCAGGGAGTAGAGTTCAGGTGGTAGAAAGATGAACATAACAGGAGACTTGGAAAACGTTGGCAAACAGTTATTTAATCTGAAAACGGACAGGCAAATTCAGGTGAGATCCATGCCTTGTTCATTTTCAGAAAAATACGCCGGTCTACATTGTCTGAGGATAGTCGCATGCGACGGTCTGTTAGTAAACCACCTGCAGCACTAAAGACGTGCTCAGATAATACACTGGCAGCAGGGCAAGCCAGCACCTCCAAGGCATACCACACATCAAATACAAATATAGCAGTAATAATAATATTATTAATAAAAAATGAAATTGCACACACAGTACACAGACACAGCTCATATGTGTGTATAAGAGAGAGTGTTTCTGTGTGTAGTTCATGCCTCTAGCCTAGAAGATCAGTCTTGCTAAAATCTTTAACACTGACCCCTGTTCTGTTCTTAAAATGGTGGATGCTGAACTGCTTCTCAGCCCCCTCATACACAATCATTATGTGGCACTGCTGGGCTCAGTGAGAGGCATCAGATTGATCTAGGCTGTCCTGAGTCATTCTCAATAGAACATTTTGTTCAGCAGTTCATCTAGTTCAGAGGTCACATGATGCATTTCCTATCAGCTCCTCACAGGATAGGGTGGAGAAAAACTGAACTAAATGAACTAATCTTTTGAACTAATCTTTTCAGTGAACTAGTTCATGGTGAACTAATCAACAAAATGAACTAGATTTCCCATCACTATGGTGTACACCTTGGTGGCGCTGTCACAAAGCTTCGCCACATTTGTAACATACAGCTCTTGCCCTGTGCAGAGGCGCTGCTTGTGCTCCCTCTTGTTGCAGAGGTGTCTACAATGCCTCGACGCACAGAGCTGCTTTATAAAGCAGTAGCAGCAGCAGCGCTCTCGGCTGGAATGGAGAACATTATGGATTTCAACAGTGTGTCTTGGTCCTCCAGCATTTTACGGTCCCGGTTCAACGGTGTGATGAGGCTTTGTAAGTTGTCCCGGTAACGAGGGTCTAGGAGGGTGTACACCCAATAAACTGACGTGGTGAGAATGTGGCCGATGCGGCGGTCGTTTCTCAGGCAGTGCAGCATGAAATCAACCATGTGCTGCAGACTCACAACTGGCCAACAAACGCTGTCCTCTGGAAGAGCATCACACTAATAGATTTTTGTAAATTTTAAATAGAAGAAAGCAGCAGCAATTTTTGAAAAATTACAAGGATGAGACAGTGACAGACACTCAGCAGAGTACACGCTGCGGTGGTTGAAGTAAGTGGAGAGGGATCTACACTCCTACAAAAAAATTAAAGCTCAGACTAGAGTGAACACTGAAACACAACTGTTCACTTGCTGTGAAAGGCCTTTTTGTGGACTTCTATTATGTTTGCAAGCAATGTATTGTATTTTGATGGAAGAGCATCACACTAATAGATTTTTGTACATTTTAAATAGAAGAAAGCAGCAGCAATTTTTGAAAAATTACAAGGATGAGACAGTGACAGACACTCAGCAGAGTACACGCTGCGGTGGTTGAAGTAAGTGGAGCGGGATCTACACTCCTACAAAAAAATTAAAGCTCAGACTAGAGTGAACACTGAAACACAACTGTTCACTTGCTGTGAAAGGCCTTTTTGTGGACTTCTATTATGTTTGCAAGCAATGTATTGTATTTTGATGGAAGAGCATCACACTAATAGATTTTTGTAAATTTTAAATAGAAGAAAGCAGCAGCAATTTTTGAAAAATTACAAGGATGAGCCAGTGACAGACGCTCAGCAGAGTACACGCTGCGGTGGTTGAAGTAAGTGGAGCGGGATCTACACTCCTACAAAAAAATTAAAACTCAGACTAGAGTGAACACTGAAACACAACTGTTCACTTGCTGTGAAAGGCCTTTTTGTGGACTTCTATTATGTTTGCAAGCAATGTATTGTATTTTGATGGAAGAGCGTCACACTAATAGATTTTTGTAAATTTTAAATAGAAGAAAGCAGCAGCAATTTTTGAAAAATTACAAGGATGAGCCAGTGACAGACGCTCAGCAGAGTACACGCAGCATTAGTTGAAGTAACTGGAGCGTGATCTGCACTCAAAAAAAAAAAAATCACAGACTGCAGTGAACACTGAAACACAACTGTTCACTTGCTGTGAAAGGCTCCTTCGTGGACTTCTATAGTGTTTGCAACCAAGGTATTGTATACGGATGGAAGCACGTCACACTATTATTTCAATTACATGGAGCAGCAAGAATTACACTGAAGAAAAAAAAAATAGTCTGTGAGTGACACGTGCAGATGCCTACAGACAGCGTTGCATACAGAGCAAACTGCAGCGTCACCTGCACTCACACACACCTTGCAGAGCTGTTAAAACAACACTGCAGGCAAAAGGAAGCTTTACACAGCCGGTGGTAAAATAGCCTGCCTAAAGCACAGTACACTAAATCGCAATCTCTAACTGTCCCTCAGAGTCAGCAGAGCAGCGTTCTTTCCCTAACTGAGTTCACAGCACAGTGACGCTAAAATGGCGGCGGCGCCTTTTATAGTGCATTCTGACATCATTTCAGCATCCAATCACAGCCATGCCATTAGTTAACATGACCGCAGCAGTACAGGATGTGCCCACACTTCTTAGGATTCCTCATTGGCTGACTATAATCACATTGCCTCTCAAAGAATTATGGGAACTTCCGATTCCGGTATACGATATATGAAAAATATCGGAACTAAGTATCGGAATTCCGATACAGCTAATATCGGCCGATACCCGATACTTGCGGTATCGGAATGCTCAACACTAATCGCTAGTGATTGCTGTGAACACTGTCACACCAGCGATGTGACATTTTACAGTTATGTCCCACCCTGGGACAAAGTAAAAAAGTGAAAAAAAAAAAAAATAAACATGTTTTAAAAAAAATTCCAAAATAAATAATAAAAAATAAAAATATTCCCCAAAAAATTCATTTTTTCCTGTAAATAAAAAAAACAAAACAATATAAGTACACATATTTGGTATCGCTGCGTCCGTAATGACCCCCCCTATAAAACTGTTCCACTAGTTAACCCCTTTAGTGAACCCCTTAAAAAAAAAAGCAAAAAAATCAATGCTTTATCATCATACCGCCGAACAAAAAGTGGAATAACACGCGATCAAAAAGACCGATATAAATAAACATGGTACCGCTGAAAACGTCATTATGTCCCGCAAAAAACGAGCCACAACACAGCATCATCAGCGAAAAAATAAAAAAGTTATAGCTCGCAGAATAAAGCGATGCAAAAATATTAATTTTTTTTATAAAATTGTTTTTATTCTATTAAAGCACCAAAACATAAAAAAATGATATAAATGAGGTATCGCCGTAATCGTACTGACCCGAAGAATAAAACTGCTTTATCAATTTTACCACACGCGGAACGGTATAAACGCCTCCCCCAAAAAAAATTCATGAATTGCTGATTTTTGTTCAATCTAACCTACCAAAAATCGAAATAAAAAGCGATCAAAAATGGTACCTGTTATGTTTAGGTAGCTGAGGAGAAATAGCAAAAACGGTAATGCACCAGAGAGGCTGGAACCTATTGGATTGCAGTAATCTGAACTAACCACACAACTAGAGGTAGCCGTGGAGCGTTCCTACGTTGATCCTAGACGCCTCGTCACAGCCTGAGAGATAACTACACCTAAAGGCAGAAAGATGAACGCTATCTGCCCCGGAGCAGATCCCCAAAGAAAATAGGAGCCCCCAAACATGTAATGGCGGTTAGACAATAAGAAAGCACGGACACTGACAGAAAATAGAATGAGAAAACACTGGGGCCCAATCTGTCTAGACAGAAAAGTGCTGGAAAGAATTCTGACTGCAATCCAAAAAAAACCCCTAAAAAATACCAACACTTCTGATTGCCAAAAACCTGAGATCACACGATCTCAACCACCTAAATCAGATCTCTGGTGTACAAAACCAAGCCGCAGCCACAGATGGAGACAAAATGAATCCCAGAAATGAGACTTTCTGTACGCCAAAAAGACACTTTGATCCCTTCAAATACAGTGCATTCTCTCTCAAAATCTGTAACACAGTCAGAACATGTTTCGCATGAGAGTCCCAGTTGTAAAAAATCAAGATATCATCCAAATAAACAATCAGAAATTTATCCACAAAATCCCTGAAAATATCATTCATGAAGGATTGGAAGACGGGAGGGGCATTAGTAAGCCCAAAAGGCATCACTAGGTACTCAAAATGCCCCTCTGGGGTATTAAACGCCGTCTTCCATTCATCCCCGTGCTTAATGCGAATAAGGTTATACGCCACCCTGAGGTCAAGCTTCGTAAACCAACTAGCACTTTTCACTCTGGAAAATAGGTCAGAAATCAAAGGTAACAGATATTGATATTTAACAGTGATCTTATTCAGGAGGCGATAATCAATACACGGCCTCAATGAACCATCTTTTTTGGCCACAAAGAAAAAACCGGTGCCAAGGGTGAAGAGGATGGTCTGATATGACCCTTCTCCAAAGACTCCTTGATATAAGATCGCATAGCATCATGTTCAGGTACAGATAAATTAAAAAGGCGACCTTTAGGAAATTTACCACCAGGCACTAACTCAATAGCGCAATCATAGCTCCTGTGAGGAGGTAAGGATGCAGACTTACTTTCACTAAACACATCAAAAAAATCAATCAAAAAGTCAGGGACATCCTGAGACTGGGGAGAGGCAGAAAAAACAGGAGTGTCAGTATTAACACATTGGCAGCCCCAACTGGTCACAGACACAGATGTCCAATCCAAAATAGGATTATGAGTCTGTAACCAAGGGAAACCCAGCACAATAATGTCATGCAGATTATGCAACACCAGAAATTTGCAACTCTCCTGATGATCTGGTTCAACCCTCATTATCACCTGAGTAGAAAACTGGGGTTTATTCTCCGCCAAAGGGGTAGAATCAATGCCCAGTAAAGGAATAGACTTCCGCAGGGCTATCATGGGAAACCCACAACGTTTGGCAAAGTCAAAATCCATCAGGTTAATAGCTGCTCCTGAATCAACAAAAGCCTGAGGCGAAAATGTGGACAGGGAGCAAATTAGGGTAACAGTCAACAAAAATTTAGTCTGAACACTACCCAAGACAACTGAGCACGCAAAACGTCTTCCCCGCTTAGGGCAGACGGAAATAGCATGGGAAGCGTCACCACAGTAGAAACATAGCCCATTGCGCTTACAAAACTCATGACGCTGAGCCCCAGAAGTCACTCCATCACACTGCATGGCCTCAGGAGCTGGCTCACAAGGCAACACTATCTCACGCATACCTCTGCGCTCACGCAAACATCTGTCAATTTGAATAGCCAAAGACATAGAATCATTCAGACCAGAGGGAAGAGGGAATCCCACCATAACGTCCTTTACATTTTCTGACAGACCCTTCCGAAAAAGGGCTGCCAAAGCATCATCATTCCATTTGGTCAGGACTGCCCACTTTCGAAATTTCTGACAGTACAGCTCAGCGTCTTTATGACCCTGATTTAATGCCAACAAGGTCTTTTCAGCTTGATCAGTGACATTAGGTTCATAGTACAATAACCCCAGAGCCTGAAAAAATACATCAACATCATTCAAAACAGGATCCCCAGGTGTCAGGGAAAAAGCCCAATCCTGAGGTTCGCCGCGCAGCAGAGAGATGACAATTTGAACCTGCTGTGCTGCGTTCCCTGAGGACTTAGGTTTTAAGGCAAAAAACAACTTACAGTTATTTTTGAAATTCAGAAATTTAGACCGATCCCCCAAAAATAAATCTGGTATGGAGATCCTAGGTTCCACAACCGGCAACCTAGCAAGATAGGTAGCAATACTCCGAATCTCAGTGGCAAGCTGCTCCACACGGCCAGACAACTGTGCAAACTCCATTGAGGAAAAAAAATTCTTCCTCAGCACCCAGAGAAAAAGAGGGGAAAAAAAATGCAACAAACAGAAAAAAAATGTTTCCCTTCTGTGAGTACCATATAATTTTCAGTTTGGCCGGTAATACTGTTATGTTTCGGTAGCTGAGGAGATTGCAAAAGAGCCAAAATAGCAATACACCAGAGAGGTTGGAAACTATTGGATTGCAGTACCCTAAACTAACCGCCACACTAGAAGTAGCCGTGGAGCGTACCTACGGTGATCCTAGACACCTCGTCACAGCCGGAGAGATAGCTACACCTAAAGGCAGAAAGATGAAAGCTATCTGCCCTGTAGCAGAACCCCCAAAGAAATAGGTAGCCCCCAAACATGTAATGGCGCTTAGACAAGAAGAAAATACGGACACAGACAGAAAATAGAATGAGCAAACGCTGGGGCCCAATCTGTCTAGATAGAAAATTGCTGGAAAGAATTCTGACTGCAACCCAAAAGAACCCTGACAAAAATACCAACACTTCTGATTAACAAAAAACCTGAGATCACACGATCTCTAACACCTAAATCAGATCTCTTGTGTAACACACAGCAATTCAGAAAATAAAAAGTGACAAACGAACAGAGCAAAAGTGCAAATACAAAATGAGCACAATTGCAGCGCCAGACCTCAAAAGGGGACAAGGCTGAAGTCCACTGCAAGCAGCAAACAAACAAGGAAAATCCAACCAGAGGAAAAAACCAGCAAATTACTTATCTGAATGAGAGCAGGAATGCAAGCTAAGCTCCAAGCAAGACCAGGAAGAACAATTGATTACCGGCAAGGCTGAAGGGAGTTCAGGTCACTTATATCAGACCATTCAGAGTCAAGCTGAAGGCCATTCAGCAATTAGTTCATTACCCTCAGCAACCACCGGAGGGAGCTCCAGCTCAGAAGTCACCTCCAGAGTATTCACAACACATGTCCTAAACTTGGTGAGCAGAGTTTCCTTAGGAACTATCCTGACCTTGAGGAGCTGCTGCACAAAGTCAGATATGAGTGCTCTCATTTGCGGCGTTCAAGCATGGCTACATCGCACTTTTCAGCCATGCAGCGCAGATTGGGCCTTCCCGAGCACCGCATCATTGTTGACCTCCCCACC
>JARQOD010004161.1:0-57421 GCA_033576555.1 Oophaga sylvatica | reverse complement strand
GATAAAGTAAAAATCGGGTCCAGAGCTTCTCTTATGTAGACCAGGCAAAGGCAAAGAAGTTTCATGTGTAAAACATGTACTTAGACGCTGCGCATCATGAGACCCCTCTTTCTCCCTTCTGCAGTCTCTTGGGGGGAGTCAGGTTCATGAAGCTGAGCTGCTGGAATAGCCCCCTACTGCTTGACGTCTCAGGTTTCACTGTGCATTCTTGTGCCTGGTAACATCAGCATTCACGTCGTACTACTGATTTCAGCCATCCTGCTGTCTTTAGATAGGGGGAAGTGGGTGGTAGTAGTAACTGCGTGACCTGCTAGTTGAGCCACAACAGGAACATGACTGTGTACAGATAATGCCCCACAGGGAGGTTTCAGTCAAGTTGCCAATGTCCCACTAGATAACCCAGACCATGAGCTCTTTGTGGATGGATCGCAGTATGGCGTAGATCAGAGGTCTCAAACTGCATTCCTCAAGGGCCGCAAACAGGTCATGTTTTCAGGATTTCCTTGTATTGCACAGTTGATAATTTAATCACCTGCACAGATGATTCCAGCACCTAGTGCAATGCTAAGGAAATCTTGAAAACACGCACGGTTTGCGGCCCTCCAGGAATGCAGTTTGAGACCCCTGGCGTAGATGGCCAGTTCTACACCGAATATGCTGTTGTTTCCCTACATGAAATCATGAATGCGGAACTGCTGCCCCCACACGTCCGTCCAGGAAATGTACTTTGACATGACGTACGAACATGACTGCATAGAACTGATAAGTCAGGAGACAGTGGGGTTTTGCACATGTTCATGATAAACCTGTTCCTAATGCAGATTTTGAGTTTTTTTGTAGATGGCTCCAGATACCACCAGGATGGGCGATTCTACACTGGATATGCAGTAGTATCCTCACATGTGGTGATCCAAGCTGAACCACTCCCTCCTCACATGTCAGCACAGGAGGCAGAGTTGAAGGCACTCACTGAGTCGTGTAGAGCTGCTGCAGGTAAAGTCGCTAACATCTACACAGATTAGAACTATGCATGGGGAATATCCCATGATTATGGCCCTATCTGGAGAAGCAGAGCTTTCCTTATATCAGCTGGTATGCAGAGCTGGTGAAACAATTAATGGAGGCATTGATGTTACCAGTTCAGGTTGGCATAATCAAGGTGAAAGCACACACAACAGGTGGCTCCATGGAGGTAGAGGGCAACAGAAGAGCGGACAAGGCTGCCAAAGTACCAGCAAGGAGACCTAGGGAGTAGAGGACGGTGGCGGAGAGTCAGCGTATTCCAGCGATACTGAACCTAAATGTCTGAAAACCCTCCAGCAACAGGCTTCCGCCTCAGAGAAGTTACACTGGCGAAAATGGGGGCTGATCTGAACTCAAATGGAGTATGGGAGAATAAGGATAAATTGTGTTTACCGAGGTCCCTGTTCCCAGCCATGGTGGAAGCAGCACATGGCCCCACTCATGCCTCAAAAAGTCACATGTGTACCATGGTAAATGACTTCTGGATCGCTCCTGGTTTCAGTTACACAGCCGCGAAACTTGTGCAGTCCTGCCTCGTCTGTGCACACCACAACCCGGGTAAAACAGTAAAAGTCCAAAAGAAAGCGACAGGCCTCTCTACCCGTTTCAGAGACTGCAGATGGACTACATACAACTATCCAAGGTAGGAGTGTTTGAATATGTCCTAGCATGTGTAGATCTCTTCTCTGGTTGGCCGGAATCCTATCCGGTAAAATGTGCTAATGCTAAAACGACACTTAAACTTAAAAATTCAAAAGGCCATGACAGACAGGAAAGAATTGGGAAGAGTGCTTGTCTCTTGCACTCTCTTCTGTCAGACACACTCCAAATAGAAAGACAGGCTTGTCTCCTTCTGAAGTCCTGTTTGGTAGTGCCCCAAAGATGTGTCTGCACTTTCCATAGGTTCTATAACAGCTTACAGTTAGGTCCATATATATTTGGACAGAGACATTTATGTAATTTTGGTTCTAGACATTAACACAATGAATTTTAAACAAAACAATTCAGATGCAGTTGAAGTTGAGACTTTCAGCTTTCATTTGAGGGTATCCACATTAAAATTGGATGAAGGGTTTAGGAGTTTCAGCTCCTTAACATGTGCCACCCTGTTTTTAAAGGGACCAAAAGTAATTGGATACATTAAATAATTGTAAATAAATTGTTCATTTCTAGTACTTGGTTGAAAACCCTTTGTTGGCAATGACTGCCTGAAGTCTTGAACTCATGGACATCACCAGACGCTGTGTTTCCTCCTTTTTGATGCTCTGCCAGGCTTTCACTGCGGGGGTTTTCAGTTGCTGTTTGTTTGTGGGCCTTTCTGTCTGAAGTTTCGTCTTTAACAAGTGAAATGCATGCTCAATTGGGTTGAGATTAGGTGACTGACTTGGCCATTCAAGAATAGTCCACTTCTTTGCTTTAATAAACTCCTGGGTTGCTTTGGCTTTATGTTTTGGGTCATTGTCCATCTGTAGTATGAAACGACGACCAATCAGTTTGGCTGCATTTGGCTAGATTTGAGCACACAGTATGGCTCTGAAGACCTCAGAATTCATTCGGCTGCTTCTGTCCTGTGTCACATAATCAATAAATACTAGTGACCAAGTGCCACTGGCAGCCATGCATACCCAAGCCATCACACTGCCTCCGCCGTGTTTTACAGATGAGGTGGTATGCTTTGGATCATGAGCTGTACCACGCCTTCGCCATACTTTTCTCTTTCCATCCTTCTGGTAGAGGTTGATCTTGGTTTCATCTGTCCAAAGAATGTTCTTCCAGAACTGTGATGGCTTTTTTAGATGCTTTTTAGCAAAGTCCAGCCTAGACTTTTTATTCTTGATGCTTATGAGTGGCTTGCACCGTGCAGTGAACCCTCTGTATTTACTTTCATGCAGTCTTCTCTTTATGGTAGATTTGGATATTGATACGCCTATCTCCTGGAGAGTGTTCACTTGGTTGGCTGTTGTGAAGGGGTTTCTCTTCACCATGGAGAGTATTCTGCGATCATCCACCACTGTTGTCTTCCGTGGGCGCCCAGGTCTTTTTGCATTGATGAGTTCACCAGTGCTTTTTTTTCTTTCTCAGGATGTACCAAACTGTAGATTTTGCCACTCCTAATGTTGTAGCAATTTCTCAGATGTTTTTTCTGTTTTTTGCAGCTTAAGGATGGCTTTTTTCACCTGCATGGAAAGCTCCTTTGACCGCATGTTTCCTTCACAGCAAAACCTTCCAAATGCAAACACCACACCTCAAATCAACTCCAGCCCTTTTATCTGCTTAATTGAGAATGACATAACGAAGGGATTGCCCACACCTGTCCATGAAATAGCCTTGGAGTCAATTGTCCAATTACATTTGGTCCCTTTAAAAACAGGGTGGCACATGTTAAGGAGCTGAAACTCCTAAACCCTTCATCCAATTTTAATGTGGATACCTGTTATGTTTTGGTAGCTGAGGAGAGCAGGCAAAAACGGCAATACACCAGAGAGGTTGGAATCTACTGGATTGCAGTACCCTGACTAACCACAACTAAAGGCAGCCGTGGAGCGTACCTACGTTGGTCCTAGACGCCTCGTCACAGCCTGAGACTAACACACCTAAGATAGAAAGAAACTATCTGCCCGGAGCAGATCCAAAGAAATAGGAAGCCCCAACATGTAATGCGGTTAGCAAGAGAATACGACACAGACAGAAAATAGTATGAGCAAACGTGGGCCCAATCTAGACAGAAAAGGATAGAAAGGCACTTAATACAATCCCAAAACCCTAAAGTACCAACTCTACTAATTCAAAAACACCTGAGATCAACGACCTCTTCACCTAATTAGTTCTCTGGTGTACAAACTAACCGCAGCCACTGAAAAAACTGAAAGCAAATCATGAAAATTAACAAGAGGCAATACAGACAAACTGAAGAGGATAGTCACAAGCCACAGGAGGGGACCTGCTAGACTCCCAAGAGTGCAGAAACAATGCAAAAGCAATGCCACAAAAATAAAAGCAGAAAATAATCTCTATTAGCAAAAACACAGATCAGCAAGCTTTCCCTAATAACCGGTAACAAACAGCCAGTCATGAAAAACAATGAGTCAACTGCAACCAATAACGAGGCTTATATAGAGACCAGTCGGAGACTCCTGATTCGCTCAAACTTCATAAATGCAAGCACAATGAGCGCAACTACTACCGAGGGAAAGGCATTTCTGCAAGCTTCATGAACCAATTCTTAACAACATGATCACAACAAGATTAACCCATTTAAATGGACACTGTCTGCAAAGGGTTCTGAGAACCTTCAACACTGCACTCCTGAAAGTTGAGTTTAGTTTAAAATTCACTGTGGTAATGTCTAGAACCAAAATTACATAAATGTTGTCTCTGTCCAAATATATATGGACCTAACTGTATGTCCAGGCCTTGCAGAAAAGACTTATGTGGTGCATAAACATGTGTTCTCATCCATTCCAGATCCTAATGCCAGTGCAGACGTGCATTAGCTGAATCCAGGTGATTGGTGGTCATACGTAGACACGTGAGAAGGAGCCTAAATCCACAGTTTGAGGGGCCATACCAATTACTCCTGATAACAACTACCTCAGTGAAACTCGAAGGGAAACAATAATGGTTCCATGCCTCACATTGCAAAAAAAAGTGGACCAACCCCCCGAGTAATTCATATCCTTGCCACTATTTACCTAACACTATTCAATTTATTAGATAGTGATAAATATATCTAATTTCCATATGTGTAAAGACTGCATCAAGGGGTAAAGGTTTAACAATGCCTGTCTAATTGACAGCTCAGATGTCACGATCCATGTACTGTTTTCTCCTTGTCCCTTTTTGTGTTTGTCACTGTCCCCTGTGTGGTATTATCTGTAGTGGTGAGGCTAGCGCCCTTGCTCACCAGTGCACTAGTCAGGGCAGTGCTAGGTGACAGCGAGGGACGAGGTTTCTGACGGCGGTGAGGGGGGGGGGTGAAGGACCCACTTGGGGCGTTAGGGCAGTGCAGGGACAGGCTCAGGTTAAGTTCGGTAGGGACTTCCTTTCCCCATTTTCCCATCCCTTTGAGTGTGTTTCTCTGTTTGCTGACTACTGTGAAGGAGAGAATGGCTAATGAAATCAATTATTAAACCTTATATAAGTTAGTTCAGATATGGTGTAGCAACATGGCGTCTACTTCCTGGAGCAGTACCCTGGAAGGAATGTTTGGAATGCAGAAGTGAATACACCAAGACACCATATATGGAGTGAAGTTGGAATGGACCTATCACAGACTGACACTGGCTGCTAAGAAGATTGTGTGACGCCCTTTTTCTGTCTGTTGTGCAATTCTTTTGTTCTAAGAATAAAGTGCAGTTGTGTACAAACCTTTGCTGAGAAAGGAGTGTACATCTGATTCTGTATCCGATGTCTACAGTATCTTTTAAGCTTGCACTCAGCTATTTATTAAGTCAGGTAAATGCAGTCACTGAGATCTCACTTTAACCCCTTCACCCCCAAGTGTGGTTTGCACGTTAATGACCGGGCCAATTTTTACAATTCTGACCACTGTCTCTTTATGAGGTTATAACTCTGGAACGCTTCAACGGATCTTCACGATTCTGAGACAGTTTTCTCGTGACATATTGTACTTCACGTTAGAAGTATAATTTCTTCGATATAACTTGCGTTTATTTTTGAAAAAAACACAAATATGGCGAAAATTTTGAAAATTTTGCAATTTTCAAACTTTGAATTTTTTTTCCCTTAAAACAGAGAAATATGTCACACAAAATAGTTAAGAAATAACATTTCCCACATGTCTACTTTACATCAGCACAATTTTGGAACCAAAATTTTTTTTTGTTCGGAAATTATAAGGGTTAAAAGTTGACCAGTGATTTCTCATTTTTACAACAAAATTTACAAAGCCATTTTTTTAGGGACCACCTCACATTTGAAGTCACTTTGACGGGTCTATATAGCAGAAAATACCAAAAAGTGACACCATTCTAAAAACTGCACCCCTCAAGGTACTCAAAACCACATTCAAGAAGTTTATTAACCCTTCAGGTGCTTCACAGGAGCTGAAGCAACGTGGAAGGAAAAAATTAATTAACTTTTTAGCCACAAAAATGATCTTTTACAAACTTTTTTTTTATTTTGACAAGGGTAAAAGGAGAAAATGGGCAGATAAAGTTGTTGTGCAATTTCTCCTGAGTACGCCAATACCCTATATGTGGGGAAAACCACTGTTTGGGCACACGGCAGAGCTCGTAAGGGAAGGAGCGCCGTTTGACTTTTTCAAACTAAAATTGGCTGGAGTTGAGATTGGACGCCATGTCGTGTTTGGAGAGCCACTGATGTGCCTAAACAGTGGAATCCCCCACAAGTGACACCATTTTGGAAACTAGACCCCCTAAGGAACTTATCTAGATCTGTTGTGAGCACTTTGAGCCCCAAAGTGTTTCACAAAAGTTTATAATGCCTGGGTGTGAAAAAAAAAAAAACAATTTTCCACAAAAATGATTTTTTAGTCCCAAATTTTTGATTTTTCCCAAGGAAATTGGACCCCAAAAGTTGTTGTCCAATTTGTCCTGAGTACGCTGATACCCCATATGTGGGGGGGGGAAACTGTTTGGGCGCACGGCAGGGCTTGGAAAGGAAGCAGTAGCGTTTTGGAATGCAAACATTGATGGGGGTCATGTTCCGTTTGTAGTGCCCCAGATGAGCCTAAACAGTGGAAACCCCCCACAAGTGACCCCATTTTGGAAGCTAGACCCCCTAAGGAACTTATCTAGATCTTTGATGAGCACTTTAAACCCCCAAGTGCTTCACACAAGTTTATAATGCCCGGGCATGAAAATAAAAAATCCTATTTTTTTCCCACAAAAATTATCTCTTAGTCACTAATTTTTTATTTTCCCATAGGTAACAGGAGAAATTGGACCTCAAAAGTTGTTGTCCAATTTGACCTGAGTACATTGATACCCCATATGTGGGGGGAACCACTGTTTGGGCGCATGGCAGAGCTCGGAATGGAAGTAGCACCATTTGACTGTTTCCAACCAAAATTGGCTGGAATTGAGATTGAACGCCATGTTGCATTTGGAGAGTCCCTGATGTGCCTAAACAGTGGAAACCCCCCACAAGTGACCCCATTTGGTTCCCCTAAGGAACTTATCTAGATCTTTGGTGAGCAATTTGAACCCCCAAGTGCTTCACACAAGTTTATAATGTAGAGCCGTAAAATTAAAAAATCATATTTTTTCCACAAAATTGATCTTTTCACCCCAATTTTTATTTTCCCAAAGGTAACAAGACTCCAAAAGTTATTGTGCAATTTGTCCTGAGTACGCTGATACCCCATATGTGGGGGTAAACCACTGTTTAGGTGCATGGCAGAGTTTGGAAGGGAAGGAGCGCCGTTTGACTTTTTCAACGCAGAATTGGCTGGATGCCATGTCGTGTTTGGAGAGCTCCTGATCTGCCTAAACAGTGGAAACCCCCCACAAATGACACCATTTTGGAAACTAGACCCCTCAAGGAACTTATCTAGATGTGTGGTGAGCACTTTGAACCCCAAAGTGCTTCACAGAAGTTTATAACGTACAGCCGTAAAATAAAAAATCCTTTTTTTTTTTTACAAAAATGATTTTTTCGCCCCCAATATTTTATTTTCACAAGGTTAACAGGAGAAATTGGACCCCAAAAGTTGTTGTCCAATTTGTCCTGAGTACGCTGATACCCAACATGTGTGAGAAAACGACTGTATGGGTGCACGTCTGGGCTCGGAAGGGAAGTAGTGACGTTTTGGATTGCAGACTTTGATGGAATGGTCTGGGGGCGTCATGTCGCATTTGGAGAGCCCCTGATGCGCCTAAACAGTGGAAACCCCCCACAAGTGACCCCATTTTGGAAAATAGACCCCACAAGGAACTTATCTAGAAGTATGTTGAGCACTTTGAACCCCTAAGTGCTTCACAGAAGTTTATAACGTACAGCTGTAAAAATAAAAAATCCTTTTTTTTTTTACAAAAATGATTTTTTCGCCCCCAATATTTTATTTTCACAAGGGTAACAGGAGAAATTGGACCCCAAAAGTTGTTGTCCAATTTGTCTTGAGTATGCTGATACCCAACATGTGTGAGAAAACGACTGTATGGGTGCACGTCTGGGCTCGGAAGGGAAGTAGTGACGTTTTGGATTGCAGACTTTGATGGAATGGTCTGGGGGCGTCATGTCGCATTTGGAGAGCCCCTGATGCGCCTAAACAGTGGAAACCCCCCACAAGTGACCCATTTTGGAAAATAGACCCCACAAGGAACTTATCTAGAAGTGTGGTGAGCGCTATGAAGCCCCAAGTGCTTCACAGAAAATTTATAACATACAGCCGTAAAAACAAAAAAATCATTTTTTTTTTACAAAAATGATTTGTCGCCCCCAGTGTTTTATTTTCCCAAGGGTAACAGAAGAAATAGGACAAATTGCACAATAACTCTTGGGGTACAGAGTACGCTGATACCCCATATGCGGGGGTAAACTACTGTTTGGGCGCATGGCAGAGCTCAGAAGTGAAGGAGCACCGTTTGACTTTTTCAACGCAGAATTGGCGGGAATTGAGATCAGACGCCATGTCACATTTGGAGAGCCCCTGATGTGCCTAAACAGCGAAAACCCCGCAATTCTAACTCCAACCCTAACCCCAACATACCCCTAACCCTAGTCCCAACCCTAACCACAAACCTAACCCTAACACACCCCTAACCCTAATCCCAACCATAACCCTAATACTAACTTTAGCGCCAATCCTAACCCTAACTTTAGCCGCAACACTAACCCTAATGGGAAAATGGAAATAAATACATTTTTTTAATTTTATTATTTTTCCCTAACTAAGGGGGTGGTAAAGGGGGTTTGATTTACTATTTATAGCGGGTTTTTGTGATTGGCAGCTGTCACGCTAAAAGACGCTTTTTATTGCAAAAAGTAGTTTTTTGCATCACCACATTTTGAGAGCTATAATTTTTGCATATTTTGGCCCACAGAGTCATGTGAGGTCTTATTTTTTGCGGGACGAGGTGACGTTTTTATTGGTACCATTTTTGAGCACGTGACATTTTTTGATCGCTTTTTATTTTGATTTTTGGGAGGTTAGAATGAACAAAAATCAGCAATTCATGAATTTCTTTTGGGGGAGGCGTTTATACCGTTCCGCGTGTGGTAAAATTGATAAAGCAGTTTTATTCTTCGGGTCAGTACGATTATGGCGATACCTCATTTATATCATTTTTTTATGTTTTGGCGCTTTTATAGAATAAAAACAATTTTATATAAAAAATCATTATTTTTGCATCGCTTCATTCTGCGAGCTATAACTTTTTTATTTTTTCGCTGATGATGCTGTATGACCACTCGTTTTTTGCGGGACAAGATGACGTTTTCAGCGGTACCATGTTTATTTATATCTGTCTTTTTGATCGCGTGTTATTCCACTTTTTGTTCGGCGGTATGATGATAAAGCATTGATTTTTTGCTTAGTTTTTTTTTTTTTTTAAGGGGTTCACTAAAGGGGTTAACTAGTGGGACAGTTTTATAGGGGGGGTCGTTATGGACGCGGCGATACCAAATATGTGTACTTTTATTGTTTTGGTTTTTTTTATTTACAGGAAGAAATGAATTTATTGGGAATATTTTTTTTTTTTTGATGATTTTTTTACCACTTTTTATTTTTATTTTTTTACTTTGTCCAGGTGGGACATCTCAGTATTTTACAGATGCTGGTGTGACAGTTGCACAGCACTCTGTCCACCAGCGATCGCTCTGGCAGTGCTGCGGGCTTCTCAGTGCCTGCTTCAGCAGGCCTGAGGTAAGCCGCCTCCCTGCAGACCCCGCGCCTCTTGGATCCGGGACCTGGAGGGAGGACGGACCCTCGGAACAGCGGACACCATCGCGCTGCTCTAGGGTCTCAGGGGGCGCGCAGGGAGCCCCTGCTGCGCGACACCCTGTGCCCCGGGCACACCGCGATCATGTTTGATCGCGGTGTCTAGGGGGTTAATGTGCCGGAGCGGTCCGTGACCGCTCCTGACACATAGTGCTGGGGTGTCAGCTGGGGATATACAGCTGACACCCGGCGGCGATCAGCTACGCTCCCCCCGGGAGCGCAGCTGATCGCCTATGACGTACTATTCCGTCCATGGGAATTAGGTCCAGGGTCACATGGACGGAATAGTACGTCTGATGGCAGAGAGGGATTAAGAGATCACCCTCACACTGGTCCTGGTATTCAGTACCCCAATCTTGTCGTAGTATGCATGGCCCCCATCTCATCCTGATATGCAAGGCCCCATCTCGTCCTAGTATGCAGGGCCCCAGCCCTATTCTGGTATGATTGGCCCCCATCCCAGTATGCATGGCCCAAATCCTTATAATTGGCCCCCACCCCCATCCTGGTATGCATGGCCCCATCAGAAAACATTAGTTACCTACCCGGCGCTCCCTCACAGCGTCCTGCTCCGATGCCAGCAACTGCTTTATGCTTGTAAGCAGCACATGGCAGGGACGTCATGCGTTGCTCACAAGCAGAGCACAGCTGCCGGAGTACTCGCCAGGACTGTGCGCACAGAGAGCAGTGAGTATTCATTCCTCTTCAGTAATACGTAGTCAGCCACCGGTTTTCCTGCTGCTGCCGGCGGTCACGTGTTCCGCTACTTAAGAGAAGTGAATATTCATTCATTCATTCATCAGGAGACTATTTAATATTGAATTATATTCAAGCGAGACTAGACGAAGAAAACTCTAAAATCATGTATCATGTTATCTGAAACAGTCAGAAAACTAGCCACATATTGGCAGATCCCAGACTTCAAACTATATACTTCATAAGTTTGTAAGATACTCCAGTGTCAGGAATAGATAGTATGTGAAAATACAGTATATACCGCTCAGGGAACACGTAACTTTCAGAGATAGTTTCCATATTCATACTAAATAATGGCACAGATCTCCCAGACATTATGGTTGCACATATACCTAGTCTTTATAACGATATTGCACTCATTCCTTGACAGACCGCAGCATGGCCATTAGTGAGAAGCTGCTAATGATCTTTGGAGCAGTTAAGTTTCTGACACTGGAGCAGCTTATAAATTTCCGAAGTATATAGTTTGAGGTTTGGGATCTGCCAATATGTGGCTAGTTTTCTGACTGTTTCGGATAACATGATACATGATTTTAGGTTTTTTTTTTCTAGTCTCGCTTGAATATAGGTCAATATTAAATAGTCTCCTGATGAGTGCCTTTGGTGAGGATGATGAAACCAGTAGAAATGAGAGGCTTGGAGAGTGAGTGTGTATACGTCACCTCACCCTATATACTGAACTATGGGGTACATGTTTTTTTCTGTTAGTCACCTACTGACTAAACTTCAGGGGGTGAATTACGGGTATAGTTTTACATTTGGAATTAATAAAAGTTTAGTTTTACCCTTTTGTCAGCAAACATGAGGAATGACAAGAGACAACCCAGTTAAGAAGATTTATTTTGGTTAAAACTATTCCAACATTATGTACATAAAAAAGGCTTCTCCCCTATGTGACGTCTCTGATGTTTATTACCAGTTGATTTCCAAGTAAAATATTTCCCACATTAAGAAAATGAAAAAGGCTTCTCCTCTGTGTGACTGATCTGATGTCTAACAAGAAGTGCTTTCCGGCTAAAACATTTCCCACATTCTGAGCAGGAAAAAGGCTTCTCCCCTGTGTGAGTTCTCTGGTGATTATCAAGAAGCCATTTCTGGTTAAAACATTTCCCACATTCTGAACATGAATATGGCTTCTCTGTGTGAATTCTTGCATGTGTAACAAGATTTGAATTCTGAGTAAAACATTTCCCACAATCTGAACATGAAAAAGGCTTCTCCCCTGTGTGGGTTCTATGGTGCCTAACCAAATCTCGTTTCTGGTTAAAACATTTCCCACATTCTGAACAGGAAAAAGGCTTCTCCCCTGTGTGAGTTCTATGGTGCCTAACCAAATCTGAGTTCTGGTTAAAACATTTCCCACATTCTGAACAGGAAAAAGGCTTCTCCCCTGTGTGGGTTGTTTGGTGTGTAACAAGATGCCTTTTATGGGCAAAACATTTCCCACATTCTGAACAGGAAAAAGGCTTCTCCCCTGTGTGAGTTCTATGGTGCCTAACCAAATCTGAGTTCTGGTTAAAACATTTCCCACATTCTGAACAGGAAAAAGGCTTCTCCCCTGTGTGGGTTGTTTGGTGTGTAACAAGATGCCTTTTATGGGCAAAACATTTCCCACATTCTGAACAGGAAAAAGGCTTCTCCCGTGTGAGTTCTATGGTGCCTAACCAAATCTGAGTTCTGGTTAAAACATTTCCCACATTCTGAACAGGAAAAAGGCTTCTCCCCTGTGTGGGTTGTTTGGTGTGTAACAAAATGCCTTTTATGGGCAAAACATTTCCCACATTCTGAACAGGAAAAAGACTTCTCCCCTGTGTGAATTCTTAGGTGTTCATCAAGAAGCCCTTTCTGCTTAAAACATTTCCCACATTCTGGACAGGAAAAAGGCTTCTCCCCTGTGTGAATTCTTTGGTGTCTAACCAAATCTGATTTCTGGTTAAAACATTTCCCACATTCTGAACAGGAAAAAGGCTTCTCCCCTGTGTGAATTCTTAGGTGTTCATCAAGAAGCCCTTTCTGCTTAAAACATTTCCCACATTCTGGACAGGAAAAAGGCTTCTCCCCTGTGTGAGTTCTTTGGTGTCTAACCAAATCTGATTTCTGGTTAAAACATTTCCCACATTCTGAACAGGAAAAAGGCTTCTCCCCTGTTGAGTTCTTTGGTGTCTAACCAAATCTGATTTCTGGTTAAAACATTTCCCACATTCTGAACATGAAAATGACTTCTTTGCTTTAGAAGCAGTTTGTTTTTTAATGCCTCTTTTGTGACTTTGATTTTCCTTAGTAGTCAGTAATGAATCAGAAGATGTGACCTGTTTCATAGGATCAGATGACAGATCTTTGCTGTGAATGGATGATGATGTATCTGGAGTAATGGCATTCACTTCAGTTGTATCTTGTAGGATCTCAAGATCATCAGATTTAAAAATTGAAGATGTCAGCTGTCCCTCTGATCTCCTGGTACAGTCATCTGCTAAGATAAAAACCTTTTTTTTAATAAAATATCCTTGAGTTTTACATTTTTGAACGTTTCTACTTCAACCATCCATAAAAATGGCAAGCTATGTAAAAAACTAATTATTTACCAAGACAATGACAGTTCACAGTCTAATAGAAAACCTTGTTGGATGAGCCAGTAGTGTGTGGTGTTCAACTGTTTGTTCATTCTGCCTCCCGAATATCGAATAAAAAGAAACCAATCAATGTTATGTAGGAGAAAATAATACCAATTCTCATCTCACAAAAAACAAGTCCCCATTCAGGTCCATCATCTGTCAATGGAAAAACAGAGGTTCCCACACTACTAGTGGCTCAAAGGCTGTTGAGAAGCAACAGAGTTTCTATAAACCAATCCAGCAAAATCCGCTCTCCTTCTGAGTCTTGCAGTGAGATCAAACAACATTTAGGATCCCTGTATTTAGCAATATTATAGTGAGAAGAATCCACTTAATTTGCGGTGTGTGTCTCCTGGAGCACAATCTGGGCACTATGTGCTGGGTAAGAAAATGGCAAATGTGTAATTTTCCACTCTCCAACATCCACTGCGTGTTAATTACCGGAAAGTGGTTGTGGAGTCAAAATATTCACTCCTCCTACACACGTGGTGTAAATTGTTGGTACCCCTTGTTTAATGGCAGAAAAACAATGGTGACAGAAATAACTTGAATGACAAAAGTAATAATAAATAAAAAATCTTGAAAATGAACAGATGAAAGTCAGACATTGCTTTTAGCCATGCTCTCCACAGAATTTAAAAAAAATAAAACTCATGAAATAGGCCTGGACAGAAATGATGGTTCCCTTAACAAAACCGCTTTGTGACCGCCAACGGTAGATAAACGTCGGCGCTAGCAGGGCTTTGTGCAGCGCCGTTTTCTACGGCCAGCGGTTTTGTGCTCATCGGGACCCCCACATACCTTATAACAAGGGGATTCCGGCGCACAACGCTTCCTGTTACCCCCAACTTCATCGAGACCTGATTGGTTCAGGTCCTGATGACGTCAGCGTCATACCAGCCAATGAGACAAATCACTAGGAACGTTTGTTGTAGCAATTAACTTTCCCGGGCGATCTGCCTCATAAAAACGCTGTTTCTCCTCAGATCTCCTGTCAGTGAGAGATTAGAGGAGAAACAGTGTCACAAGTGCTGCTGTCAACAGCTGTGTCAGTCAGCGATCCTGTTATAAAGTAAGAAAACAGATAAGGCAGGTTAGGGTTAGGCTATAGTTAGGGTTAGTGTTGTTATAGTTAGGTTAGTGCTATAGTTAGGGTTAGTGCTATAGTTAAGGTTATGTATGTTATTAGGTTATAGTAGGTTAGTGTTATAGTTAGGGTTATGCTATAGTTAGTTAGTATATTAGGGTTAGTGCTTATAGTTAGGGTTAGTGTTATAGTTAGGGTTAGTGCTATAGTTAGGGTTAGTGTTATAGTTAGGGTTAGTGCTATAGTTAGGGTTAGTGTATAGTTAGGTTAGTGTTATAGTTAGGGTTAGTGTTATAGTTAGGGTTAGTGTTATAGTTAGGGTTAGCGTTATAGTTAGGGTTAGTGCTATAGTTAGGGTTAGTGCTATAGTTAGGGTTAGTGTTATAGTTAGGGTTAGTGCATATAGGTTAGTGCTATATTAGGTTAGTGCTATAGTTAGGGTTAGTGCTATAGTTAGGGTGCTATAGTGCATAGTTAGGGTTAGTGCTATAGTTAGGGTTAGTGCTATTGTACTTTTTTTAGTTAGGGTTAGTGCTATAGTTAGGGTTGGTGCTATAGTTAGGGTTAGTGCTATATAGAGTTAGTGCTATATAGAGGGTTATGTTATGTTTCGGTAGCTGAGGAGTGCAGGTAAAAAAGGCAATACACCAGAGCAGTTGGAATCTATGAGATTGCATACCCTGACTAACCACCACAACTAGAGGCAGCCGTGGAGCGTTCCTACGTTGGTCCTAGACGCCTCGTCACAGCCTGAGAAACTAACTACACCTAAAGGTAGAAAGAGGAAAGCTATCTGCCCCGGAGCAGATCCCCAAAGAGCATAGAAAGCACCCAAACATGTAATGGCGGTTAGACAAGAAGAAATACTGACACAGACAGAAAATAGTATGAGCAAACGTTGGAGCCCAAACTAACTAAATAGAAAAGGATAGGAAGGGCACTTACTGCAATCCCAAAAAACCCTGAAAAGCACCAACTCCACTAATTTCAAAAACACCTGAGATCACACGACCTCTACCACCTAAATTAGTTCTCTGGTGTAACAAAATCAAAACAGCAGCCACTGAAAAAACTGGAAAAAGCAAATGTACAAACATCAGTGGCTGAACCAAACTGAGAGGGCAAAAGCCCCCGGAGGGGACCCTGAAGGCCCCCACAGAAGTGCAGGACAAAAATGCAAAAATCAAGCACAAAAACAAAAAGAAGAAAATGTCTTATCTGTTAGCAGGAGATGCAGACACGACACAGCAGGCTACAAGGGAAACAGGAATCAAGGATTGAGACCAGAACAATTGATCACCGGCAACCCTGATGGGAAGGCGACTCCCTTATATAAGACCAGTCAATAACACCTGATTCCCAATCCTCACAATCTTCACTGGACAGTCCAGTACCACTAGTAACCACCAGAGGGAGCCTCTGCTCAGAACTCATCTCAAGCCCATTCACAACAGGGTTAGTGCTATAGAGAGGGGTTAGTGCTATAGTTAGGGTTCCTGTTAGGCTAAAGTTAGGGTTAGGCTTAAGAATTAGGCTTTTCTCAATTGTCTCCCCAACAATTTGGTCAAGTCAGTCATGTCAGTCAGATCAGAGTTTTCTATTTCCGGAAAAAAAAAAAAAAACTAAAAATGAGCAGTGATTCTGGTCCATCCTCACACACAAGGACCAGTACAAGAAGGACAAATAGCGCTTCTGGAGAAATGTCTCCAACTCAGGGAACAATGCCCAGTACTAGCGCTCGTGAATTGGCGCCCACCAATGTCCAAGGGGCTTTGCCTTTTGATGTAGTATTTCCCAGATAGGAGGCTTCGAATTTGGCTACTCCATTCATCCCTAATTTTAATGCCATTCCTGGTATAAATGTGGAGGTGGAAAATTTTGGACCAATTAATTTTTTTAATTTGTTTATGACAGATAGTTTGCTAGAGCATATTGTCCTACAAACAAATTTATATACGTCCCAATTCATCAGCCAGAATCCTCGATCCTAATATGCTAGGTCAAATTTATGGACACATTCGCTATGGAGCTTGTTAAAAAAAAAACGAGCATTCGGTCCTATTGGTCCAACCGCCCTGTTCAAGCCACCGCTATGTTTTCTGCCATTCTTTCTAGGACCCGTTATGCTCATGAGATTTTGGCATTTTAACGACAATAGTCAACGCCTGCCCAGAAATATCCCAGAACATGACAGACTATTCAAAATCAGACCCATCATCAAAGACTTTACAGAAAAGTTCTTAAAGCTCTACACCCCAACAGAAAACATTTCCATTGATGAGTTCCTTGTAAAATTCAAAGGAAGACGGCACCTCAAGCAGTTTATTCCTTCTAAGAGGGCAAGGTTCGGAATAAAGCTCTATAAAATGTGCGAGAGTTCAACCGGATACACATCAGCTTTTCACATTTATGAGAAAAGTCTTAGTTACTTACCGTTAACGGTATTTTTCGAAGACCATGACAGCACCCAACGAGAGAGGGGATCCGCCCTTCAGGAACAGGAAACCTACAGATACAAAAGGGCGGCACCTATCCCAAGCATCAGTTGGTTTACAGAGCACAGAGGACCACAGAGGTTAATAACACAGCAAAAAAAATTTTATGCAACATAACTGCGTTAATTATCTCATTCTAAGTGAAAACTTATAAGAAGAAGAAGAAGTGTGCACCGCTAAGATAAAAGGGAGAGAATACCATGCTGTCATGGTCTTCGAAAAATACTGTTAACAGTAAGTAACTAAGACTTTATTCGAAGCCCATGACAGCACCCAACGAGAGAATTACAGAGAGTAATAACCACTCAGGGAGGGACTACAGCTTGCAGCACCCTTACACCAAAGGAGAGATCAGAGGAAGCACCCAAGTCTAATCTATAATGATTAAAGAATGTGCTTGGAGAGGACCAAGTGGCGGCCTTACATTTCTGGTCGATGGAAACCTCCGACCTTTCCGCCCACGAGGTTGCCACGGCCCGGGTAGAATGTGCCCTCAGCTTCTCCGGTGCCGGCTTTCCTTTCGAGGAGTATGCTAAAGAAATGGCTTCCCTTATCCATCTAGCTAGTGTGGCTTTGGATACTCTATAGCCCTTTCTAGGGCCTTGGAAGGAGACAAATAAGGCGTCCTCCTTTTTTCAGGAGTTAGTAACCGTCAAATACTCTAAGAGACATCTCCTTACATCCAGTGTATGGAGTTTCTGTTCTTTCTGGTTAGTTGGATTGGGCAGAAAGGAGGGAAGAACTATCTCCTGAGTTCTATGAAAGGTGGAAGCTACCTTGGGTAAGTATGCTGGATCGGCTCTGAGTATTACTCTATCTTCCTGGAACTGTGTATAAGGAGGTATCCTGGATAGTGACTGAATGTCTCCGACCCTTCGCGCTGATGTCAAGGCTACTAAGAAGGCTACTTTAATGGAGAGAGTCTTTATTGAGGCATCCATAATGGGCTCAAAAGGGGGTTCCGTCATGGCCGTAAGAACCAGGTTTAAGTCCCAGGGCATAAACCTATTTCTAACTATAGGTCTAGATCTAGCAGCTGCTTTAATAAACCTACTAACCCAGTAGTTTCTGGCAATCTCACAATTAAAAAGTGCTCCCAGGGCGGCAACCTGGACCTTAAGGGTACTAGTGGAAAGACCCATATCTAGACCTCTCTGTAGGAATTCTAGGATTTGAGTTATTGGAACTGAATCTCAGACTATAATTGTCGGACTCGGTAAGAATTTCTTCCAGGTTCTGGCATAGATTTTTGTTGTGATCTCCTTTCTGCTTTTAAGAAGGGTATTAATCAGACCTGGAGAAAATCCCTTAGTAGTGACCGCTCAAAATCCATGCCGTTAGATGTAGACCAGTCACCTGAGGATGGTAAACTGGGCCCTGGGATAGGAGATCCGGAATGTCTGGAAGGACCCACGGATCGGACATTGACATGGCTCTGAGACTCGAAAACCAAGTCCTCCTGGGCCAAAAGGGAGCAATTAGTATTATCTTTGCCTTGTCTTTCCTGATTTTCCTGATCACTAGGGGAATCATGGCCAGAGGAGGAAAGGCATAAGCTAGCGCAAAGTCCCATTTTATCAGAAAAGCGTCTACCGCTAGTGGACCCTCCCTGGGATTTAGGGAGCAGAATTTTTCCACCTTTCTGTTCTTTCTGGTGGCAAAGAGATCCACATCTGGCTGACCCCATTTCTTCACGATTTGGTCGAAGATAACCTTCTTTAGAGACCACTCTCCCTGTCTCCGAAGGTTGCGGCTTAGGTAGTCGGCAGTGACGTTTTCCTTTGCCCTTATATGCAGTGCTGTTAAAGATAGACAATGTCTTTCTGCCATGAGGAACAGGCGCTCTGATGCTTGCATGAGGGGTTTGGACCGAGTGCCGCCCTGGTGATTTATATATGAGACTGCGACCTGATTGTCGGATAGAATCCGCACATGATGACCCTGTAGATAAATAAGGAGTGTTTTTAATGCTTGTTCCACTGCTGACAAC
The DNA here is from genome assembly GCA_033576555.1 of Oophaga sylvatica. Lineage (NCBI taxonomy): Eukaryota > Metazoa > Chordata > Amphibia > Anura > Dendrobatidae > Oophaga > Oophaga sylvatica. The sequence goes on along the minus strand of JARQOD010004161.1, from coordinate 38,535 downwards.
TCTTTTAGGTTAGAGGACATGTCCTCCTGATGTTGATCCCACAGACCCTGTATCATACAATCACCCATATGGGCTCCCCACCCCGTGGGGCTTGCGTCTGTGGTAATTACCCGGGATATATTATACTCCCAGGCAACCCCCCTAGATAGGTTATCCTCATCCAGCCACCATTGAAGATTTTTAATTGTGGGACTAGAGAGAGTGAGATGACCCTCGAGGCGACCGTTAAGAATTTTATCATGGTGTAAAACCTCGCTCTGTATGCCACTGTGCCCATTGTACTGGAGGGATCCAGGAAGAGAGAGAGCCCAACAAGGACATGGCCTTCTTAAGGGACATAGTAGGGTTGTTAGAAGCATTAATAATCTGGTAACGTATGCGTATTAATTTGTCGTGAGGCAGACGGCACTCCTGTTTTTCCGAATCTAAGGTTAAGCCTAGGAACTGTTGTATCCTCGTAGGCTGTAACCGAGACTTAGTGATGTTCAGTAGCCATCCTAATTGTTCTAGGGCCGATATCGCCTTATGTAGCTGTTCCCGGCAATGGTCCTCAGTTCTCCCTATAATGAGAAAGTCGTCGAGGTAGGGTATTATTTGGATTTAGAATTCTCGCAGGTGGGCCATGACCTCTGAAACAATTTTTGTGAAGACCCGAGGGGAGACTGTCAACCCGAATGGAAGGGCTCTATACTGGAAATGTCGGATAGAGCCTTCTAACCAAACTGCCACTCTCAGAAATCGCTGATGATGTGCGTGAATAGGGACATGATAATACGCATCCTTCAAATCTAACACCACCATGAAGCAGTTTTCAAATAGTAGTTTTATTGTGGATCTAATGGTTTCCATTTTAAACTGTCGCACGACCAGAAATTTATTTAGAGCCTTCAGGTTGATTATTGTTCTGAAGGAACCGTCCGGTCTATTTCCGGCACCTCCACCAGGACCTTTTTATGACATAAGCCCTGTAACTCTGATTCCAAGACCGCCTGCTCTGCTGAGGAGGATCGAGTCGGAGTGATCTTAAAGGTATCCTGAGGAATTTCGAAAAATTCCAACCGGAGTCCTGAAGCTACTAGGCCTAGGATCCAGCCGCTGTTGGAAATTTTAGACCAGGCCGGATAGAAGGCTGATAATCTACCTCCACCGGCTCCGCTAGTCATTGGGAGGTCTTTTTGGAACCTTTAGACGGGCGGTTGAACATGTATCCGGTACCTTTTCTTCTCCTATCTTCCCATCTGACTCGTTCCCTGGACGGTCTCCTACGGTTAAATCTCCTCCTACCGAAGGAACGTCTATATGAGGGATTCGGTACACCGGGGAATTTTTTCTTGTCATCTCCCGCCTTCTCCAAGAGTTCATCCAAGACCGTGCCAAATAAATATTCCCCTTCACAGGGGATAGAACATAGGCGTGACCTGGCTTGAACATCCCCTGGACAACCTTTTAACCATAGCGCTCTTCGCGCTGCGTTTGAAAGGCCTGCTGCTCTGGCCGCCATCCTCACCGAGTCTGCTGAAGAGTCCGCCAAAAAGGCTGCTGCACTCTGAATTATCGGCAGTGATTTTATTATAGATTCTCGGGGAGTACCGTCTCCTATTTGTGACTTAAGTTGGTCCAACCAGACCATTACGGACCTGGCTGTACAGATGGCAGCCACCCCTGGTCTCAGGGCTCCTGCTGACATCTCCCAGGTCCCTTTAAGGAATGAATCTGCTTTCTTATCCAACGGGTCTTTTAGATTGGCCATATCCTCAAAGGGTAAAGATGATTTTTTAGTAGCTTTGGCTACCGCAGCATCAAGTTTCGGAGCCTTATCCCACCAATTCACCAGGGGGTCTTCAAAGGGATATCTACGTTTAAATGCCGGAGCCAAGGAACCCCTTTTTTCCGGCTTTTTCCACTCTTTGTTTATCAGATTCTGAAGTCTGTCATTTAAGGGAAAAGACTTACGCTTTTTTGGATCTAATCCCCCAAACATAAAGTCCTCTACTGACCGTTCTGGTTTTGAATCTTCTATCCCCATAGTGGACCTGACTGCCTTAACTAATCTGTCCACCTGGTCCAGGGGAAAGCAAAACCGGGTAGAATCCTCCTCAGAGGATGACCCAGAAGAGGATGAAGAGACAGTGGACTCTGGCGAATCTTCGTCCCTCCCAGGCCTAGATGACTTATCTGGGGTATGTGATTTCAACTCAGTCCTAATTAGGTCCCTTAGGGTCGATGTGAAGTCAGGAGTTGCTTCCGCTACCTGTAGGGAGGGCAGGGAAATGTAAGGTACTGTCTAACATGACCCGGACTGTTGACCCTTTTCCCCCTTCCCCTACCGTCTGTTGTACACAGGACAGACACAACTTTTTAGGGTAGGCGTCGGGCAGGGGCTGATTACAGAGGGCACATTTTCTATGCCTTGATTTTTCCAAACATTTCTTGCCCTGGTGGACAGAAAAACATAAGGGGGAAAAAACTGCGTCACAGGGTGTACTTTCACGAAGTCCTCTTACCCATCCGCAGATATAGATACCGGATCGCGGGTGGGAACAGCTGATGAGGATGCCTCCACTGTCTTGGAGGAACCTTTTCGGCTGGACTGGCTGCTTGTCCGTCCTCTGGATTTCAGCTGGGGCTTAATGCGTAGCTTGCTTGGACCCTGCTCTCTCTGGTCCTTTTCAGTTGCCAGTATCTCCTGCAGCTCCACCACAGCTTCAGGTGCTTCCATTCTGACTGAAGAACCCCTGTAGTGTGTGTAGCCCCCTTTTAAAGGCCCACCCCCGGATATCCGGGCGAGCAGGCTATGGCCAGGGGTTAGACTCCTCCTACCGCGGGTCAAAAAAATGGTTCACCCCCTTTTTTGCTCCCCCTCCCCCCGTTCTATCCACACCCAGCTCCCCCACTGCAGACGCTGGGAAGCAGAGCGGAGGAGAGATAGCCGGCACCTGACTTCCGGCCCGGCGCCTCAAGCCCCACCCCGCGTCATCTCCGCCTCCCACCGGAAGAGCAGGAGATGCGTAGGGAGGACGGCCCGGAGGCACCGCACCGGACGCCGCTGCTACCATCCCCACCGGGACTGGACGCCTTCACCACCCCCAGGAGCCACAGCCCCGGGACCGGCAGCCGCCCGGCCCGGGCTCTGCCACCCCCGCCCCCACTGGAGAGACGCATGGGACGAGCACAAGAGGAGAGGCAAGCATGGGGGAACACAAACCAACCCAGGGGAGGGGATATACTTACAGACCGGCGCCGGCTGAGGAGACGGGATCACTGGACACCGCTCCTTCTCTGCTCCGCACACAGTCGTGGAGCCCTCCCCGGGCCCACCGTGGCGCCTCCAGGGTCCCCGTGCCTGATCGAGGTAGGGGACTGCCCGCTACCTGCTTCGATCGGCCGGCCTAGGTCCATTCCAACGAGGAATCCAAACTGTAGGAATCCTGTCCTCCAGCAACAGGAAACCAACTGATGCGTGGGAGAGGTGCCGCCCTTTTGTATCTGTAGGTTTCCTGTTCCTGAAGGGCGGATCCCCTCTCTCGTTGGGTGCTGTCATGGGCTTCGAATAAGATAGCCAACTAAACCCACCAGGATGCTCTACTTATCTGGGGACATCTGGAAAAATCGTTTGGGAGCTGATAACTCCTATTTTAAAAATAGGCTACAATCTGTATGTGGACTACTACTACACCAGCATACCCCTATTTAAAAGTCTGGTTGAACATAACATGGGGCTTGTGGGACCATTCACAAAAACAGTCAGGGGTTTCCACAATCATTGGTCAACAAAAAGTTCCGAAAGGGGCAGTCAGGGGCTTTACACAATGGAGAGCTGCTTGTCCTTAAGTATAAGGATAAAAAAGATATTTTTATCCTGAGCTCGATCCACACAGATGCCACAAGGGCCACTGCAGACCAACAGGGATCCACTACTCCAAAACCTGTGTCTGTCATTGACTACAACAAATATATGGGGGGTGTGGACCTTGCAGATCAGGTTCTACAGCCATACCAGGTATCAAGAAAATCATATACCTGGTATAAGAAGTTAGTCATTTATTTGTTTCAGGTGGCCACATATAATTCTGTGTTATACAAAAAAGCCGGAATTGAAGATACTTTCCTTCATTATCAGGAAAAGGTCATTGAAAATCTTGGTTTTGAATATTTTGTCCCCACCAATCCTTTAGAATCTGAAGATGTCAGAAGACTCACTGAGCGACATTTTATTCCACTCATCCCAGTAACTGAAACAAGAAAGAACCCCAGAGAAGATGTCGTGTATGTTCCCAGAGAGGAATGAGGCATGATACCCGCTATTATTACCCACAATGCCCATCATTGCCAGCCTTATGCCTCCATCACTGCTTTACAATCTTCCACACAGAACCACGTTTTTACACTGATTTGACATCCAAGCATTTGGTTTATTTAGTGACAGACACATTTGAGTAGAGCTGACTTGACAATTTCCGGGGGTAGGTGGGGGGACGTCTCCAGAGACACAAGCTGGGCACAATATATTGGGCACTACAATGACATTTTTGCAATTTTTGTTCTAAAACTTCCACTACGTTTCTGGAAATCATCCATGTAATGAAAATGGTCGCTATATCCATAGATGAGTATCCCAGAGGGGTGTCATTTCCAAAATGGGGTCACTTCAGGGGGGATTCTGTTGTTCTGGCACTTAGTGGCTCTCCAAAGTGCCATAACAGCAGAACCCCCCCTGAAGTGACCCCATTTTGGAAATGACACCCCTCTGGGAATTGGAAATGACACCCCTCTGTGAATTCATCTATGGGTGTAGTGACCATTTACCTATCTACCTATTTTCCAATGTAAAATCTGGGGTTAAAACAATATTTTAGTGGTAAAAATGTAATGATTTTTTCTTCACTGCCCAATGGTATAATTTTCTTTGGAACAGCTGTGGGTCAGTATGCTCACTGCACCACTAGAAGAATTCATTCAGGGAAGTATTTTGTAAAATGCAGTCACCTTTGGGGGCTTATGCTGTTCTGGCACCTCAGGGGCTCTGACAATATGACATGTCACCCACAAACAATTCCAGAAAATCTGCTCTCCAATATGGCGCTCCTTCCCTTCCAAATTCTGCCATGCGCTCACACAGTAGTATTCTCCCACATATGGGGTATCGGCGTGCTCAGGAGAAATTACACAACAAATTGTATTGTTTATGTCACCAAACAGCACAGTGAGTATCTGTAGCCTCTATACAGGCCACTCACTGATTCCAAGATTGTAGACACCTGTGATGCTAATCAGTGCACACACCGCAATTTAACATGTCCCTTTTGTACATTATTTTCAGGGGTGCCATCATTTCTGTGCAGACCTATTTCATAAGTTTTATTTTTTTTAAATTCTGTGGAAGCATGGCTGAAAAGCAATGTCTGACATTCATTTGTTCATTTTCATAGATTTTTTATTTATTATTACTTTTGTCAGATTCAAGTTATTTCTGTGACCATTGTGGGTTTTTCTGTCATTAAACGAGGGGCACCGACAATTTACACCACGTGTGTATAGATTATAACCCTCAGTGAATTAATTTATAATATGGAATCACTTTATGAGGATTTCGACTATTCTGGTTTTCTGTCATTTAGTTATATTAGGGCTTCTGCATATGATGTGTCCAATCTCATCTGGGATCTGTTCCTGCTGTCCAGCTGGAGTAATCTGCTCCCTACTTCAGCCAATTGGAAACTACCACACCCTACTAAAGCTCAAAGCTCATGGCCGTGATATATCTCTGAGCTGTGCGTGGCTGATGGCTGTAATATACATTATTCACGCCTGCAGGAGATGTGTTGGCTCCAGCCCTGGTTTCATGGATTCACTCCACCTCATAAATTACATTGTTTTTGATCCTAAGAAATTCAGATTACTGCACAATCCTCCTGAAATGGGGAGCAATATTATTTTCTCTAATCTTCTGGTCAGGACTCATAGTGGCTCCAATGGTCCACGATAAATGACTGCAACTCCAGTTTAGTGTTCTCCCCTCGTACAGACGTTGTTGTTTTGGATGTAACGTATTTTTTATTCTGTCTTTTTTTACCTGCTGATTTGTATGATAGTTTGATTGTGGTGGGATCGGCCTTCCTGACTAATGTGAGTCTGTAAATCCCTGATAGTCTTGGAAAAAAGCTCTCCATTGCCTCTTCCAAATGCCTAAGATCTAAATGTAAAGGGAACCTGTCAGCACTAATACTTTCTCTAATCTCCTGGTCAGGACTCATAGTAGCTCCAATGGTCCACCATAAATGAATGCAACTCTGGTTTAGGGTATGTGCACACGTTCCAGATTAGCCTGAAGAATTTTCTGCAGAGAATCCGCATCTCTTGGCCGAAAATGCAGGGCAAAACGCTTGAGGATTTGATATGGATTCCTTGCGGATTGTAATGCGTTATTGGTGTGTGGATTTGTTAATGTGGTCAATTTTCTCCCTCTGCTCTGAGAGGAGAGAGAGAGAGAGAGAGAAAGAGTTTTCAGTTAATGAGATTCTCGTGCTCTGGGGCGGGGCGGTGGGCGGGGCTTTAGTGGTCCTCTGATTACATATTCATCTGTATTGGCTTATGACTGGTCACTGACCCTCACTGACCTGCCCCCCATTTTTACATAATGCATATAATAGCATTGATATTATTGTTGATAATGCCTATAATATTGTGCCTGCGCCTGTCCAGTATCATCTATCTCTTACTTATAGATGCTACTGCGTAGGCACCGCCATTGCCGGTGACATTTTGCTGCATCTAAGTTTTTTTCTAAGCCTCATAATAGCCACAATATTATAGGCATTATCAACAATAATATCAATGCTATTATATGCATTATGTAAAAATGGGGGGCAGTTCAGTGAGGGGTCAGTGACAGGTCATCAGCCAATACAGATGAATATGTAATCAGAGCACCACATAAAGCCCCACCCACAGCCACGCCCACAGCCCCGCCCCAGAGCACGAGAATCTCATTAACTGAAAACTACAAATACAGATTAAACAACAGTAAACCAGAGTTGCACTCATTTATGGTGGACCATTGGAGCTACTATGAATCCAGACCAGAAGATTAGAGAAAGTAATATTGCTCCCCATTTCAGGAGAGATTGTGCAGTAATCTGAATTTCTTAGGAATGAAAACAATGTAATTTATGAGGTGGAGTGAATCCATGAAACCAGGGCTGGAGCCAACACATCTCCTGCAGGCGTGAATAATGTATATTACAGCCATCAGCCACGCACAGCTCAGAGATATATCATGGCACAGGGGTGATGTGTTTTATGTAGATTATCACAATCCTCCTTGAAGTTAGTTGGTTTTAATACAAATTGAAAAGTCAGGATAAAGGGAAACTCTGCTGTTATTGTACAGAAATTGACACTTGGCCTCACTGCACATTTAATGTTGTCGATCGTAAAAGGGAAGTTTGGCCAGAAAGACTGGACCTGGTCTTGTAGGGACCATATGAGACATTCAGCAGCACAGAAGGGAGAGAAGATCCATCCGATAAGATCTCAGGGATCTAGGAAGCCAACAGCATCATTACCCTCCGCTTTCTCTTACAGGCCCATCATCATATTTCCTTCAAGTGATTTTCTATCTTGTCAGCACATTCTACGTGAGCTGTCATTTGGCTTTATAGTTTACAGATCTGGGCAGGTAACGGTCAGAATCTTCTAATCCCAGGGGGTAGGTGGATCCTCCAGGGTGTAAGTTCTATAGAAAAGGGCTTTCAGTGACCAAAGTCATTTGAACAGTTTTGGGTGGAGGAGAATGTTGTGGTCTAGAGGCAAAATGGTGATCATGGTAATACGGCCGGACTACACCACCGATAAAGCAGCCCCAGCCGGTGACTGAGAAGAATCTGTGACTTCTCTGCATTTAGTGGTTACTACTCACCTGGGTAGTCATATGTCGGAATCTCCTCTTTACACCACTCATCACCCCTCACATATGTCTCTGTAGTATTAATATGGGTCAGATCTTCACCCTGAAACAAATATTGTAAAAGTCACCGACAGATGGAGAAGTCCCATCTATGATCAGCTCTAATCCTGCCATCTCCACCGTTCTCATCACACAAGTATAAAACATATAATACTGGTGGATAAAACAAGACTGAGCACAAGACCTTCACAGCCGTCTACACATCATAGGGGAGATCTCCTGACACCTTCTCTCCATCTACCTGATGATCCTGAGGAACATTGGGATCTTCTTGGTTACAGTCCTGTGGAAGAAGAGGACGGGGACATCTCTCTGGTGTTGTCCTCTTACTGGATAGATCTGGAGGAAACACATACAGGGAGTGAATTCATTCTTTACATACAGATAATTATAGGCCGTGTGTATTTAGTCCTGTCTATTACCTGGTGATGTGAGGGGCTGGGGAACCTCCATTATGACGTTCTTGTACAGATCTCTGTGTCCTTCTAAATACTCCCACTCCTCCATGGAGAAATAGACAGCGACATCCTGACACCTTATAGGAACCTGACACATACAATGATACCGTCATCCCCCGATCCCTTCATAGTGTTACTGTATAATGTCCCAGCATTCCCAGCAGTGTCACCTCTCCAGTCAGCAGCTCAATCATCTTGTAGATGAGTTCTAGGATCTTCTGGTCATTGATGTCCTCATGGATCAGGGGGTGAGGTGGAGGCCCCGTGATTGGGCTCAGGGGTCTTCCCCATCCCTCAGACACAGGGTCCTGACAGCGATCACTAGAGGTCTTCTTCACCACTGTGTAATCCTGGTAATGGAGAGACACATTAATAAATCTCACTACAGACATTTCCAGAGTCCTCACCTCTCCAGTTATTATTTATTATTATTATTTATTTCTATAGCGCCATTGATTCCATGGTGCTGTACATGAGAAGGGGTTACATACAAATTACAGGTATCACTTACAGTAAACAAACTAACAATGACAGACTGTAAGGTTCTATGTATATATTCCTGAAACTCAGTTTGTTCGTCAGCCATTTTACTTTCTGTCTTGCTGCAGCTATCTTGCCCTCAGTCAAAATGGAGTTTCCAGCTTGCATGTTCCCGCCCTGATTCTCTCCTTTGCTTCTTAAGCAGCCACAGCTGAGCAATCAGTGCTTCAGAATCTAGCCTGCAGTGAACCTGTGACTTGACTCCTGTAAGCCTTGGACCTTGTACTCCAGCTATTCCTACTGAGGAACTCTGAAGCACTTGTGGACTCTGAACCCTGCTCTTTGAAAGACCCACGTTTGCATGGACTTACGGTAACAGAGAAGAAGATCCTGAATCTGTATTGGAGAGTGATTGCTGAGCTTGGATTACTCTGGCCTGCTGTGTCTCCTGTTTCTGTGTCTGCAAACTGTGTGACTATTTCTGCCAACTTGTATGAAGTAATACAGGACTTTTCTATATCAAACCTGTGACTCCTGTGTTTTCATCGCACCCAAGCACAAGACGCTATATGAACTGTACTACATACATTACAAGATTCTGAAGCCAAAACGTTAGTGTCTGCTGGGTCTGGAAGGCTGTGTCTGCTGTACTGTGGATATCAGACGTCCGGTTGTACTTTCTGTGATGACAGTGGTTGTGACTTCTCACAACCATTCCAGGTGAGCAATTCCCTTAAGTTTTTTCTTTTTGCAGTGTTACCACAGGTAAACACTATTGTTTTTTTTTTTTTCCTTTCTTTTCTCTTTTTTGTCTGCTGTAACTCTGGATATCAGATGTCTGGTTGAAACTTTCTGTGATGATAGTGGTTGTGACTTCTCACAACCATTCCAGGTGAGCAGTTCCCTTAATTTTTTTCTCTCTCTGCAGTGTTGCCACAGGTGAACACTATTGTTTTTTTTCTCTCCTCTTCTTCCAGTAATCCTGTCTTAAAAGATCTGGAAAATGGAGGCCCGCATAAAGGAACTTTGCGGAGTGACTGATAATATCCTTGCAGATTTGCAGAATATAAAGACCCGTTTTACAAATCTACAGGACCTCAATAATCACAATTTGCAAGTGGTTGGACAGACTACCCAGGATTTGCGAGCCAGGATTGAGGTTCTAGAGGGGCGAGTCCAGGCTCCTGCCGTAGCCCGAGTGCTGGGATTCCCAAGTTGCCCCCTTTTCGTTTTGGCGATGAACGTGAGAAATTCAGGGGATTTATTAATCAATGCAATCTTTTTTTTTCTGCACATGCTTCACAATTTCCCACTGAACGATCTAAGGTGCTTACTATAATTATGTTGCTTACCAACAAGGCTTTAATGTGGGCAAACCCTCTGATTGAGACTGAGGATGATTGTTTGAATCACCTTGATGATTTTATTTCAGCCATGGGGCAGGTGTTTGATGACCCCAATCGAGGTGCAACAGCTGAAGCAGCCATGTTAGCTTTGCGCCAAGGTAAGCACTCGGTAGCTGAATATGCCTTGGATTTCAGGAGATGGGCCCTTGATACCACCTGGGACAGTTCCGCCAAAAAATCTATTTTTCGAAAGGGGTTATCTCCACTGATTAAGGATGAACTTGCTCGTGCCGACCCTCCCACTGCGTTAGGTGACTTTATTAACTACTGCATCCGTATTGATACTCGTCTGACTGAACGCAGGCAAGAGAGATGGTTCGAAAGCAATCGTACTAACCTTTTCCTACCTTCCTCTCCAGCTAAGGAACCTTTGAGTAGGATTACACGGGAACCTGAACCTGAACCCATGCAGGTAGACTCTTTACAACGACGGGTTAGTGATGCACGCAAGGAACATCGTTTTAAGGAGAATCTATGTTTCTATTGTGGTAAGTCAGGGCACTTCATTATAAACTGCCCCAGCCGTTCTCGTAAGACTACTGCAGCACTCATTCATTGTGAGTGTTGCGAGAGGGGATCTGTCAGGTCCGAGCCTCAGGCTCCAGAGAGATCTGCAGCAACAGATCTTGATTTCTCGGACTTAAACTCAATTACCTCTGAGGACGTTGACTGTGTAAACGCTGCCATTTTTCAAGTTTCCTCAGCGGTGTCCCAGCTGAGTTGTAAGAAAAACAATTCTCATTGCTTTCTTTCCATCAAACTCTGGGTTGACTCAGCTTGGGTGTCTAGCTCTGCTATGATCGACTCAGGGGCAAGTGGAAATTTTATGGATGTCTCCTTTGCTCTGAAACAGGGAATACGTTCAGTGAAGAAGGCTACTCCAGTACAGATGGAAACTGTGGATGGCTCCCTGCTGACCTCTGGACCAGTGGATCAGGAAACAGAGCCTTTGAGGGTTCTTATGGGTAAAGATCATCAAGAGAAACTGTCCTTTATGCTTATCTCTTCTCCCCACTTTCCCATTATTCTAGGGCTACCATGGCTGCAGGCTCAGAATCCTACCATTAACTGGGAGACCAAGGAATTACACTTTCCAGAGAAACAGATGAGTCCAAAAGTTTCAGCTTGCTCTGTTCCTAAAGGAATCATGTCAGTCCCTGAACTACCAGCTGTATACCAGGACTATGTGGATTTATGTGACAAGAAGAACGCTGACCAGCTTCCTCCTCACCGTCCATATGATTGTCCAATTGAATTATTGCCTGGAGCAGAGATACCTTTTGGTAAGATCTACCCCTGGCGGGGCCCGAGCTAAAGGCTTTAAAGGATTACATAGATGAAAATCTAGCCAAGGGCTTCATACGCCCCTCTTCATCTCCTGCAGGTGCACCCATCTTCTTTGTAAAGAAGAAAGATGGATCTCTGAGACCATGCGTAGACTATAGGGAACTCAATAAGGTTACTATTAGAAACCGTTATCCATTGCCTTTAATCCCTGAGTTATTGGAGAGAGTGCGACATGCCAAAATTTTTTCTAAACTAGATCTTCGTGGGGCCTATAACTTAGTCCGTATTAGACCTCGGGATGAATGGAAGACTGCATTCAGGTCACGCTATGGACACTTTGAATATCTAGTTATGCCTTTTGGTCTGAGTACCGCCCCAGCCACTTTCCAACACTTGGTGAATGACATCTTCAGGGATCTCCTAGATACATTTGTGGTAATTTATTTGGATGATATTCTAATTTTTTCTAACTCCACAGAGGAACATCATGGACATGTGAGAATGGTCTTGGAACGTCTAAGACAAAATCATCTTTACATCAAACTTGAAAAGTGTGAATTCCATAGGACCGAAATTCAATTTCTGGGGTATGTACTGTCTACACAAGGAATTAGTATGGATGGAAGCAAAACCCAAGCCATCAAGGATTGGCCAAGTCCTAGAAATGTGAAGGAGGTACAGCGCTTCATCGGGTTTGCCAACTTCTATAGACGTTTCATTAGAAATTTCTCTGAGGTAGTGTCACCTATCACTCAACTTACCGGAAAGAGTCTAGGTTTTCCTGGACTCCCCAAGCCCAGGAAGCATTTTCCCGTCTAAAAGATAAATTTACCACTGCACCTATCCTAGTACATCCCAACCCCGAGCTTGCCTTCATAATAGAGGTGGATGCTTCAGACTGTGCCGTTGGAGCTATACTCTCTCAGAGAACAGGTGAGAAGAATGTCTTGCATCCCTGTGCCTTCTTTTCCCAGCAGTTGTCTTCGGCTGAGAGGAACTACGATGTGGGCAATAGAGAGTTGTTGGCCATTATTGCCGCCTTCAAAGAATGGAGACACCTTCTTCAGGGAGCTGCACAGCAAATAGTCGTCCTGACAGACCATCGTAACCTTGAGTTTATCAGGTCGGCTAAGTGCCTGACTCCTCGCCAGGCTCGCTGGAATCTTTTCTTAAACCAATTTAATTTTATCATCTCTTATAGACCAGGATCGCGCAATGGAAAGGCTGATGCACTCTCTAGGATTTACTCAGCAGAGACACGTCCAATTACTCCTCCTAAGACTATTCTTCCTGACTCTAGATTCCTAGGAGTAATTCATAATCAAGACCTACTTAAGGACATCAAGGAAGCATACCATGCGGATTCCTTTTTGGCACAACCCCCAAGGGAAGTAAGTCTTGTCTTTAAGAATGGTGTGTGGATTCAGGGACAACGTCTGTATATTCCTGAAACAGTCAGATTAAGAGTATTGCAACTCATTCACGATTCCAAGATAGCTGGGCATAGAGGAATTCTAAAGACACAGGAATTTCTTTCTCGTTTCTTTTGGTGGCCCACTTGCAGGAAGGATGTTTTGAATTATGTCACTTCATGTGAGGTCTGTGCAAGATGCAAAACACCTCGCTCCTCACCAACTGGTCTGTTACAGCCTCTTCCCACCCCGTCCCGCCCGTGGGGATCCATTTCTATGGACTTCATTGTGGAGTTACCAACCTCTCAGGGGAAGAACACCATTCTAGTGGTGGTTGACCGTCTAACAAAGGCAGCTCATTTTATCCCTTGTGTCGGCTTACCCACTGCAAAACAGACATCAGATTTGATGATTAAAGATGTGTTTCGCTTACATGGAGTACCGGATGAGGTTATTTCGGATCGAGGGGTGCAATTCACTTCTAGGTTTTGGCAAAATTTCTGTGCAGCATTGGACATTAAAGTAAACCTTTCTTCTGCTTTTCATCCCCAGACTAATGGACAGACCGAACGAACCAATCAAACCCTGGAGCAGTATCTCCGATGCTTTATCTGCCACCTACAGGATGATTGGGTGGATCTACTTCCATTAGCTGAGTTCTCGTATAACAACTCTCAGAGTGCCTCCACTAAACAGTCTCCTTTTTACTCTAATCTAGGTTATCATCCTAACATTCTACCACGATTTCCCATAGAAACGCCTTTACCAGCAGTGGCTGAAAGAATCACGTCTTTACAGAAGAATATGGATCTTCTAAAGGAAAATCTGGAATCGGCTCAAGAAAGGTACAAGAAAGCAGCAGATAAATTTCGTAAACCTGCACCAGCTTTCAAGGTAGGAGACTTGGTCTGGCTGTCAACCAGAAATCTTAAGTTAAGGATTCCATCGTCTAAGTTGGGACATAAGTACATTGGACCCTATAAAATCAGTAAAATTATAAGTGCCGTTGCTTGTCGTCTTCAACTGCCCAGAACTATGAGAATCCACCCTGTCTTTCATGTATCCCTACTAAAGGCTGCGACACCCAATACGTTTCCTGGACGTTCCTCTCCTTGCCCTGACCCAGTGCTAGTCGATGGTCAGGAAGAATTTGTGGTGGAAAGGATTTTAGATTCCAGGTTGTATAGAAATCAGTTACAATATCTGATTAAATGGCAGGGCTACCCAGTGGAGGACAACTCATGGGAACCGGTCAATAACGTTAATGCTCCTCGCTTGCTCTGTCAGTTTCATCAGAGGTACCCACACAAGCCTGGTCTGAGGTCATCCGGAGGTTGTCCTTAAGGGGGGAGTAATGTAAGGTTCTATGTATATATTCCTGAAACTCAGTTTGTTTGTCAGCCATTTTACTTTCTGTCTTGCTGCAGCTATCTTGCCCTCAGTCAAAATGGAGTTTCCAGCTTGCATGTTCCCGCCCTGATTCTCTCCTTTGCTTCTTAAGCAGCCACAGCTGAGCAATCAGTGCTTCAGAATCTAGCCTGCAGTGAACCTGTGACTTGACTCCTGTAAGCCTTGGACCTTGTACTCCAGCTATTCCTACTGAGGAACTCTGAAGCACTTGTGGACTCTGAACCCTGCTCTTTGAAAGACCCACGTGTGCATGGACTTACGGTAACAGAGAAGAAGATCCTGAATCTGTATTGGAGAGTGATTGCTGAGCTTGGATTACTCTGGCCTGCTGTGTCTCCTGTTTCTGTGTCTGCAAACTGTGTGACTATTTCTGCCAACTTGTATGAAGTAATACAGGACTTTTCTATATCAAACCTGTGACTCCTGTGTTTTCATCGCACCCAAGCACAAGACGCTATATGAACTGTACTACATACATTACACAGACTGATACAGAGGGGAGAGGACCCTGCCCTTTCGGGCTTACATTCTACAGGATTGTGAGGCAGGAGACAGTAGGTCGGGGGGTTGCAGCAGTTCCGGTGTTGGTTGAGGCGATATCTCCGGTAGTGGTGAGGAGGCAGCGGGGTCATTGCAGGCTGTAGGCTTTCCTGAAGAGATGGGTTTTCAGGTTCCGTCTGAAGGATCCGAATGTGTTTGATAGTCGGACGTGTTGGGGCAAAGAATTCCAGAGGATGGGGGATATTCGGGAGAAGTCTTGGAGGCGGTTGGGTGGGGAGCGAATAAGTGTGGAGGAGAGAAGGATGTCTTGGGAGGATCGGAGATTATGTGAGGGAAGATATCGGGAGATTAGTTCTGAGATATAAGGAGGAGACAGATTATAGATGGCCTTGTAGGTCAGTATTAGTAATTTGAACTGGATACGCTGAGGGAATGGGAGCCAGTGAAGAGATTTGCAGAGGGGAGAAGCGGAGGAGTAGCGAGGAGAGAGGTGAATTAGTCGTGCAGCAGAGTTAAGGATGGACTGGAGAGGTGCGAGGGTGTTAGCAGGGAGGCCAGAGAAAAGGGTGTTGCAGTAGTCGAGGCGGGAGATGATGAGGGCGTGCACAATCATTTTAGTAGATTGAGGGTTGAGGAAAGGACGGATTCTTGAAATATTTTTGAGCTGAAGGCGACAGGAGGTAGAAAGAGCTTGGCTGTGCGGTTTGAAGGACAGGGCAGAGTCAAGGGTTACTCCGAGGCAGCGGACTTCTGGTACGGGGGAAAGCGTGATGTCATTAATTGTGATAGATAGGTCAGGTAAGGAAGATCTGTGGGATGGGGGAAAGATTATGAGTTCAGATTTGTCCACATTGAGTTTGAGGAAGCGGGAGGAGAAGAAGGAGGATATGGCTGATAGACACTCCGGGATTCTGGATAGCAGAGAGGTGATGTCTGGGCCAGAGAGGTAGATCTGGGTGTCATCAGCATAAAGGTGGTACTGGAATCCGTGGGACTTTATGAGTTGCCCCAGGCCAAGTGTATAGATTGAGAAGAGTAGGGGTCCTAGAACAGAGCCTTGGGGGACTCCAACAGAGAGAGGGTGGGACGAGGAGGTAGTGTGGGAGTGGGAGACGTGATATGGAAATTTAATTAGGATAAAAATATCCTTCTGTGTTTGCTGCTTGCCATGTCCAAATCTCTATATAATGTCTTCTTGAGCGCTCAGAACGAAATGAGGACTGTCCACACGAAAGTGTCAGTATAACAGTTCGTCAAAGACATACATTTTATTATTCATTCAAGGTTTTATACGTTTACAAAAAGGGGCTGGTTAGTCAATTAACATACAATTAAAAGCTGCTAGATTATTGGCTGTTCTAGTGTAAATATGATAATTATGATAATCATGATTAAAAGAGCTGAAGTTGCAGAATTATTGTTTATATTCTTGTGACCTAGTTGTCTTGCATAACTATAATGTAAACAACAGATATCTAATAGGACTTTTTGTACTTCATGCATTTGTTCCTTTACGAAGGCCTTATGAAGGCCAGATTTCTTTAAAACGACTGATTATAGCTGGCCTAGAAATATGTGAGCACAGGGTTTTTTAGCAAGTGAGATCTATCTAACTGTGAACTGTGAATGCATATATGTGAATATACTTTGAATATATGGAATACATATATATTTCCATGACAGTCCCCCCTTAGATACCACTTGCCCTAAAAACCTGCTCCTGGCCCAAAGCGCTGCAACTCTTTTGTGCTGCCGGTGAGTTGAGAATATGCCTAGCGCATGTCTCCCCCACCGAATACAGACTTTTCGCAAATGGGCGGTCAGGAGGACTGTCCCTGTCGGGTGTTTATGCGTTTGCAATCATAATCTCATAGTTGATAGGATGTTTCATCAAGGATGTGTATTCTCAGTCTGGAGGTAGTTCGGAGATCTGGTCAAGCCAGGCAGTTCCATCCGGACTGGTGCGAGGTCCAAGATGGTGAGTGGCATCAAATTGGTTGTCTCCTGAACAGTTTTTTCCATTATCCTGCGGATACAAAGAATTACACAGCAACCAGTAATTAATGCAAAAATGAGAACCCCCATAATGGCTGTCCCAACCTGTGCCAACATTTTCTGCCACCCACTCATCCACCCAAAGTATCGATCCCATGGGTCAGTGACACCTGAGTTCTGTTTCAGTTCCTCTGATAACTCAGTAAGTTTCTGTATTGCCATTGTGACTTTACCATTTGGGCCAGTGTTGTCTGGGATGTAGGTGCAACAGGTGTCTTTGATCATTTTGCAAACACCTCCTTTCTCAGCTAGAATCATATCCAAAGCCATTCTATTCTGGAATGCCATAATGGAAGTGGGGCCTAACTGTGCTGCCAAACCTTTTACAGCATCTATGGTGAAGTTAACAAATCTCTGCTGGTTATAATAGATGTAATTTATCCAATCAACATTTTTGTTTATAGTTACTAGTGGCAATAGTGACTCAAATCCGGCTTTAACTTGGTCTCTGGCCTTGAACTCATCAAGTATGTCATCTGTCTGGTCAGTCAGAGCATCCATGACATCCTTCATGGCTTAGGTGTCTCTCCTGGTACGGGAGCTTCCTTGCAATGCGATACATGGATCCAAACAGGCTTTCCTTCTAGTTACACAGAGGTTGATGTCATCTGGGGCTCTTGGACAGGATCATCAAATCTGGCAGTGAAGAGAAAAACTCGAGAATGGACATTAGTTTTTTGACCAATTCAATTACATAAGTGTTATGATTCTCTCATCTCTTGGCATCACAGGCCTGGCCCTATCCTGGATCTCATCATATCTAACAAACCGAACATTCAGTGTCTCCCTCTCCCACACCACCTCCTCACCTCGCCCCCTGTCTGTCGGTGTTCCCCAAGGTTCAGTTCTTGGACCCCTACTCTTCTCCATCTACACCCTCGGCCTGGGACAGCTCATAGAATCCCATGGTCTTCAGTATCATCTCTACGCCGATGACACGCAGATCTACCTATCTGGACCTGACCTCACCTCATTACTGACCAAAATCCCACAATGTCTGTCTGCTATCTCTGCTTTCTTCTCTGCTCGCTTTCTAAAACTGAACATGGACAAAACAGAATTCATCATCTTTCCCCCATCTCACTCTACCCCCCCACCAGACCTGTCCATTAACATCAATGGCTGCTCACTTTCCCCAGTCCCGCACGCTCGGTGCCTCGGAGTGATCCTCGACTCGGCCCTCTCTTTCAAGCCACATGTCCAAACCCTAGCCTCCTCCTGCCGTCTCAAACTCAAAAATATTTCCCGGATCCGTGCATTCCTTGACCATGAAAGTACAAAAACACTAGTGCATGCCCTCATCATCTCCCGCCTCGACTACTGCAACCTCCTACTCTCTGGCCTTCCCTCTAGCACTCTGGCACCACTTCAATCCATCCTGCACTCTGCTGCACGACTAATACACTTGTCTCCCCGCTATTCCCCAGCCTCTCCTCTCTGCCAAGCCCTTCATTGGCTTCCTATCGTTCAGAGGCTCCAGTTCAAAACCCTAACCATGACCTACAAAGCCATCCACAATCTGTCTCCTCCATACATCTGTGACATGGTCTCCCGGTACATACCCACACGCAACCTTCGATCCTCTCAAGATCTCCTCCTCTACTCCCCTCTTATCTCTTCTTCCCACAACCGCATACAAAGCTTCTCCCGAGCCTCTCCCATACTCTGGAACTCTCTACCCCAACACATCAGACTCGCGCCTACCATGGAAACCTTCAAAAAGAACCTGAAGACCCACCTCTTCCGACAAGCCTACAACCTGCAGTGATCATCAGTCTACTGAACCACCGCACGATCAGCTCTTCCCTCTCCTAGTGTATCCTCACCCATCCCTGTAGATTGTGAGCCCTCGCGGGCAGGGTCCTCTCTCCTTCTGTACTTGTGTGTGCCTTGTATTGCTCATGTTTACCGTACTTGTCTATACTTGCCCCTCTTCACATGTAAAGCGCCATGGAATAAATGGCGCTATAAAAATCTATAATAATAATAATAATAATGATTTGGTAGCTGAGGAGAGCAGGCAAAAAAAAAAAAGGCAATACACCAGAGAGGTTGGAATCTATGGGATTGCAGTACCCTGACTAACCACCACAACTAAAGGCAGCCGTGGAGCGTTCCTACGTTGGTCCTAGACGCCTCGTCACAGCCTGAGAAGCTAACTACACCTAAAGATAGAAATATGAAAGCTATCTGCCCCGGAGCAGATCCCCAAAGAACATAGGAAGCCCCCAAACATGTAATGGCGGTTAGACAAGAGGAAATACAGACACAGACAGAAAATAGTATGAGCAAACGTTGGGGCCCAAACTTCCTAAATAGAAAAGGATAGGAAGGACACTTACTGCAACCCCAAAAACCCTGAAAAGTACCAACTCTACTAATTACAAAAACACCTGAGATCACACGACCTCTACCACCTAAATTAGTTCTCTGGTGTAACAAAAACTAAACAGCAACCACTGAAAAAAACTGGAAAAGGCAAATGAACAAACAGTGGCTGAACTAAACTGAGAGGAGCACAAGCCCCCGAAGGGGACCCGGCAGACCCCCACAGACAGAAGTGCAGGACAAAATGCAGGCACCAAAAAACTAAAAGAAGAAAATGTCTTATCTGTTAGCAGAAGATGCAGGCACGAAACAGCTTTTCTGGGTCTCTGGGAGTGTGCCTTACGCTAAACAGTGCAATTAGGAGTGTCATGCCATGGTTTGCGTGTCTCTTGGGCAATTTTTCAGCATTCTATTCTTAAGTGTTTCGTTCAGTTTTTCTACCTTCCTGCTGCTCTGGGGGTGGTAAGGAGTGTGTAGGCCTAAATCTGACCCTACTGCTAATCGGGTCTTGTGTGTCAGATTTGCTGTGAATGCGGGTCCCTGATCACTTTCTATCATTTCTGAAACCCCGTATCTGCACACTATTTTCCGAAAGTAGCTTTGTTGCAGTAGTCTTTGCTGACTTGGAAGGCTTCTGTTCATCTTGAAAATACTTCTTTTGACCACAATGGCGTATTTGAATCCTTCACTTGGCGATATCTGGATGTGGTCTATCTGGATCCTTTGAAGCTGGTAGAGTGGTCTTTCCAGATGAGGTGAGGGGGTCTTTCTTCCATACGTCCAGGCTTGCATTTGCCGCAGGTCAGACAGCTGCTGGTGAATTTGGCTGTTAGGGTGGAGATCCCTGAAGCGAAACAGTAAGCACCAATCGGATCATTCATCTGTGTCTTTGATATGTGCATGTGGGTCCATGTACCCATTGGACCACCATAGGGTGCATACTTTGTGGTAGGCAGAGTTTGAAGTCTATTATTGATAGCCTTCCTTCTTCACGTGTTGCTTTTTTCCCATTCAGCTCTTCTTCTCCTTTTGGAACTTGGTCTTGTAACTTCTTGAGCAGATTCCAGGACGTCTCTTTGTCAGGTTTCTTGTCTTCAGTCGTCATGTAGTAGCCGTCCGGCTCTACGACCTCTCCCACTTCTCCATGTTATCTTCCTTTGGCTGCTTCTTTGGCTGCCATGTCCGCCATGTTATTGCCTCACGCCTCTTCTGTTTTCAGTTTTCCATGCACTTTGATTTTTCAAATTGCCACCATTTTGGAAGTTGGAGTACACCCAGCAGGTCCCTGAAGGCTCCATAATGTTTCACGGTTGTCCCGTTTGCTGTGATGAAGTCCCTTGTAGCCCAGATGAGTCTAAAGTCGTGTGCTATGCCATGCGAGTACCTGTAGTCCGTGTAGATGTTTGCAGTCTTGCCTTCTGCCATCTGACAGGCCTTCGTCAGCGCTATCAATTCTGCTTCCTGGGCTGACAGGCTAGGTGACAGACTTCTGGACCACAGGATTTCTTGATTGCTGGTCACTGCACTTCCTGTGTTGAAACTTCTTCATCATCTGCAAATCTGGAGCCATCCAAGTATCCCCCCTTGGGAGTGGGAGTAGAGTGGCCGGGCTGAGGACTGTAGGTCTGGAGAAGGTGACATTATGAGACAAAGGCAATAGAGGCGCCACAAAGATGCCTGGCGGCAGGGAGATTACTGTTGGTTGAGCTTGATTGAAGATTGCCAAGATGTCATGTGGAGTGAGAGTTTCCAGTGGCTGTCCAAGAGTGATTTCAGCAACCTTGTCCAAGAGGGTGTGTGCTGCGGATGCTGCCATCAGGCAGGAGGGTGCTCTTCTTGCAACTGGATCCAAGCGGGCTGAGAGGCAGCCTAAAAGTCTCTGTTTTCCCCCGTGAATCCGTGCCAGGACTCCAGTAGCATGACCTTCTTTCTTCCATCAGGTAGACGGAAAGACTTTTCATAGTCAGGTAGGCCTGGTATTGGCGCTGAGACTGTGGAGTTCTTCCAATCTCCTGAATGGGTTGAAGGCTGCGTCTGATAGAAGGAGCGGGGTTGCGTTGATGCAAGCGCACAGAGGCTGCATTAGGACTGAGGCATCAGGGATCCAGGTTCTGCAATATGACACTAGACAAGGGAAAGCCTGCAGCATTCTTGGAGTTGTTGGGGGAGCCATCTTCTCCACAGTGGTCTTCCAGTCTTTTGACATGTGTTTCGTCTGGTGGGCAATACAGTGTCCCAGGGATGTAACTTGCTTCTGGCATCACTGGACTTTGTTCTTCCAGACCTTGCGTTGCTGTTCTTCCAGGTAGAGTAGGAGAGACAAGGAATAGACTGTGCAGGTGTCGATGTCAACCACACAAAAGAGAAAGTCATCCACGTGTTGTAGAAGAGTGACTCTTGCATATTCTGCAATCCAGTTGACGAGGATGGAGGACATTGTCTTGGTGAAACTTGAAGGGCTTGTTTTGAGCACCTTGAGACAACACTGTCCATATGCACTGCACTGGTGCGTGAAAGCAGGCCTCCAGGTGGAGGGGAAACACTGAAGAAGGTACTGGCTAGGTTGATCACCGTGAATACCGTTGCGGTGACTGGGACTCTTGAGAGCAGAGTGTGATGGTTCAGCACTGTTGGGGTTTCAAATACCGTAGCCTCTTTCGCGGCCTCCAGGCCTTGCACCATTCTGAACTCAGTGGGGTTTACAGTCTTTTTCTTCACTGTGGAAAGCTGGGATTGATTCCGATGGGCGAGGCAGCCCAGTTTGGCCTTGTCCTTCAGTATGCGGCAGGGGACTCCCATCTGCTGGTGCAGAGCTGGCGGGAAAACAAACCGTCTACTAGGATCCACATCATGAGAGATGACGACCAGCTGGCTTTCTTGTTCTCCACCAAGACAGTCACTGTGTTAGCACCTGCTCTGGTCACAGGGGGTCTTCTTGTTGGGACGTCTCCTTGAACGGCTGCTTTTTTCTCAGCACGGGCCATCAGTAGTTTCTTTTTCTCCAGCTCGATCTCAGGTCAGTATTTGTGCACAAGTTTGAAGAGCTGAGTGGCCTTTTTCCGGTCTAGGGCCTGGGTGAACTGGTTGATTGCAGGGGGCACCTCCTGGTGCTTGCAAGAGATGAACCTCTGGCGTTAGAGCTGGATGAGGTGTTGCCATTCCATGAAGCGAGTAGAGTCCTTCTTGAGTTGAATATCCTGGCCAATGTCAAAGTTCTCAGGCCGTCTTCTTAGGCGAGTTCACTTAGACCTTCAGTTGGTCAGAGACATCTTGACTCTGGGTGATGGAGTGGCTTTTCTGGTACTATGTCCAGCACCTCCTGTGATAGGTCTGCAGTGTGGTTGTTTGAGGTTCCTGTTTCTTCTTGGGTCAGGGGTGAAGAAAGTGTCATGGTCCCATCTTCCTGGAACACTCTGGTCGCTTTCAGCTTCTGCAGTAGGTCCACTCCCAATAGGTTGAGGGTGCAGGTTTTTTACACAACAAACTGGGACATGATGGAGTGTTCTGGCTGAGTCCACACGCTCAGGGGCTTCATAATCTGGAAATATCTGACTTGACCATCAATTCCCATGCAGGAAGCAGAAGATTCTGATAGGTAGGTGAGGTTGCGGAGTTCCACAAGAAAAGATATGACTACGCCATCCACTCTCAGGATATTGGTCCCACTGGTGGGGTTCCTTGTGGACTTGGTGTGCTCTTGTCCTATGGACGGGGTTCTTCACTGCTTTCTGTGTTTCTTCTTTTTCTGGGTGAAGTCAGTGTTCTGCACCGGTTCCGGAAATGACCAAACTCGCCACAGTTGTAACACTTGACATCCCTTCTGTCCCGGCGGGACTCAATCCTTTTTGCTACTGTGAGCAGGGTATCCATTGCTATTGACGTGTACTCAGGCCTGGCTGCTACCAGTGGTTTCCTGATTGATTCTCTCAGTCCATGCACAAAAGCCTGTGCCAACATCAGTCTGTGTGTCTGATCATGGGTAATGAGGCCCAAATCTTGAAACCCCTTCATTACTCTGTCATGGAACTTCTCCACAGACTCTGTCTTGTCTTGACTCGTGACATGTAGGCTGAGAGTTTGTCCTGTCAGTCTGCTTTTGGCCCATTCTCTGAGTTGCTCAATTAGCTTTGGTCCTGTCTCCCAGGCATACGCATCTAACTCTGTTGGAAGCTTGAAGTGTTCTCTCATAATTGGCCAGAATGCATCACCTGCTTTTATTTCCATTACGGTCCAGAGATCAGTCCAGGCTGCTGCATACGTTTGCTGGATCTGCTGCATTTTTTGGCAAAATGGCATGGGGTGTATCCCGGGGTCTGGCAGCATACTGATCACCTGGCTTGGGATGAAGGGCTCATAGGATGGTGCCTCTACCTGTCCCTGCTCTCTTGGTGCTTGTGTGTTTTCTTCCCTAGTATTGGGCAGCATGTGTGACGTTGCATCTTCATCTTCATCAGATAAGAAGTGACATGGTGTACTTGGTGCATACACTGGGTGAGATTTGGGCTTTAAAGTTGTCTTGCTGCATGGGGATTTCCCACTTCCTTGCTGAGGCTGCGGTGGATCAGTGTCATGGTTCCATGCTAGCAGCCCTGTAGCTATACCACCCCCCTGTGAAGCCCTAGCTGTGGACTGTTGTGTCTGGGGGCTACATGTAGCGTTTTGTGTAGGGAGATCTGCACTTTCTTCTCCTGATATAATGACTGGCAATGTTTGTACTGTGCTTGGGATAGACAAGGTGCCCTGTGCTGGAGACACTGAATACAGGGACACCACATTGCTTGGATTGGGCATTGACCCAGTTGATGACGAAGTAGAAAAAAGAGGAAGAGAAGGGAGGTGTGAGGGAGGAGCGAGAGAAAGAGGAGGGGAGGGAGAGAAGAGTGAAAGGGGAAAAGAGAGAAAGATGGAGGAGAGAGAGAGAAGAAAGATGGAGGGGGAGAAGTAGAAGAAGATGAAGAAGAAGATTTGAGAGTTGGAGAGGAAGAGATAGAAGAAGAGGAAGATGAAGAAAATGGATGTGTCAGAGATGTGATGGAGGGAAAAGAAGGAATGAGAGGGATGGCAGCGAGGAAAGAGGAGAAAAGTCTGAAGAAGAAAAAGAAAGGGACTGAGAGAAGAAAAAGGAGAGGGTGTCCCCCCTGTGACTCTTGAGAGGGGATGGTTGAAACAAAAATGCCTTCTCCCTGTGGAGAGAGGCGGGGAGCGTTTTTCCCTGTACGAGGCTCCTTACTCAATGAGAGCAGCCTACACCTGTCCCGTGTCTCCACATGATGGACATGTGATGTGTATGACTCTGAATTCTGCTCTTGTGACATGTCAGTGATCTTTTTCTCACAGATGATTTAACACCTTTTCAAACTTATTCACATAAAAAAAAAAAAAATCACTTCCTGGTCCGTTCAAATTAACTTGCTGTATCTTTTACACGATGCACCGCTGCTCTTTTATAGCAGATGGTAATCTATTAACAAATTTTTCCCGTTACCTTTCAAATAACAAAAAACAAGAGAAAAAAAAAAAAAACCATTTCATTATGCAGCGTAAAGGCTGCCTGTCTATTTGCTTCTCACGTACTGTGTCTATTCCAAAAACCTATTCAACAAAGGTGATTTAAAAAATCTGAAAACTGCTGCACTCTGGTTCTGTTTGTCAATGCCGAATGCCCGACGGGAGGGGCTGCTCAGACCGCTGCGTAGTTTGTCTCTGCTCTCTCCCTCAGCCTGTAATTCTCCTTATCTATGTGACCTTGGTCTAAAGCAAGCTTGTAGAAAAAAAATTGCTGGAGAAATAAAACTCTAAAATAAATTGCAAAAAATCTCTCCAAAATCATTTAAAAATGTACTTAAAAGAAAAATTTTAAAAACAAAAGTTAGATTTAGTAAAAAAAAACCTCTAGAAAAAGAAAACAAAAAAAAAAATAAAATAAATAAATTCACCAAAAAGGGGAGAAAAGAAAAACCGTATTAATCATAAAACTCTGAAAAACAACCCTTGTTACTAAAACAGCTAATTAAAAATCTCTGGAATGTCAGCTGGCTGCTTCCCCCCTCCCTTCCTTATATCTCTGCTTGCTGTCTCTATAGGCACTGAAATCACGTATCAAAAAAAAAAAAAAAAAAAAATTATTATTATTCCTCAGAATAGCAAAAAAAAAATATGAATATAGTTCAGTCTGAATGCCTGATAATTTTCACGTTAAAACCTGTAGCCAAACAACTAGCTTAAAAAAATAAAAATCAAAGCCAAGAAACAGAATGCCTGATAACGTGATTAGCAGAGGAGGGGGGGGTCAAAGGGGTTTTCTCGCTGCTGCAGCCAGCACACTGCTCTGAATGAGATACTGACAGAGCGCACGGAGATGTGATTTAAAGCGACAGTACCTGATACAGACAGTGACATGTACAATGACACAGACACCCGGGAGAATACGAATCCCTCTTTTGATGATCTGTGACACATACAAGCTGCTCTGGTAACTGATAACTCACCAATTGCACTGAGCGTGGTGAGGCTCAAGGTTCTATCGCTCTGTACCGTACGCCCTGGCTGGTGCGCCGGTCATAGTAATCTGCAATAGCCTTCATCAAAATTCTCACTATCCACGTCTGATTTGACTGGGATGGCCTCCCGGTGCGTGGACAATTATTGTGAGAACTTATCCAAACAAAGCTTCTGCCCTTCACGTCTGATTTGACTGGGATGGCCTCCCAGTGCGTGAAAGTTTACTGCAGAAACTTAACCGAACAAAGCCCTCGCTTCCACAACTGGATTTTTTGGGATAACTTCCCTCCAATATGTGAAGAATATCTGCGTGGACTTATCCAAAACAAAGCTCCCGCCCTTCACGTCTGATTTGACTGGGATGGCCTCCCGGTGCGTGAAAGTTTACTGCGGGAACTTATGCAGCAATTGTCTTTTGCTATACAGCCCCCAGAAATCAGCAAGCAAAAACACAGTCACCGTTCCAATTTTCTCCCGGTTCACATAAAACATATACAGCACAGCAGCAAACAACTCGGCTTATATCCCAGGGCTTTTGGATAAGGGTATGGACTTTTTACACAACCTGGGAATGCGGTGATGACCACGTCCGACCGGCTGGAAGTGTAGGCTAGGACTAGGCACAGGGAACATTCAGGTAAGATGACAAAGTTTTCTTACCTTACTGATGGAGCTGCAGTCTCCGTCCCGTGTGCCAAGGCCAGGGCCAACACCCCCGTCTCTCCGGTCGGCCGGGTCCTCGTGCGTTTCGTCCAATGCCCCGCGTACAGGCGCCAACTGATATGGAAATTTAATTAGGATAAAAATATCCTTCAGTGTTTGCTGCTTGCCATGTCCAAATCTCTATATAATGTCTTCTTGAGCGCTCAGAACGAAATGAGGACTGTCCACACGAAAGTGTCAGTATAACAGTTCGTCAAAGACATACATTTATTATTCATTCAAGGTTTTATACGTTTACAAAAAGGGGCTGGTTAGTCAATTAACATACAATTAAAAGCTGCTAGATTATTGGCTGTTCTAGTGTAAATATGATAATTATGATAATCATGATTAAAAGAGCTGAAGTTGCAGAATTATTGTTTATATTCTTGTGACCTAGTTGTCTTGCATAACTATAATGTAAACAACAGATATCTAATAGGACTTTTTGTACTTCATGCATTTGTTCCTTTACGAAGGCCTTATGAAGGCCAGATTTCTTTAAAACGACTGATTATAGCTGGCCTAGAAATATGTGAGCACAGGGTTTTTTAGCAAGTGAGATCTATCTAACTGTGAACTGTGAATGCATATATGTGAATATACTTTGAATATATGGAATACATATATATTTCCATGACATGTGCGGTTGGAAAGGTATGATGAGATCCAGGATAGGGCGAGGTCTTTGACGCCAAAGGAGGAAAGGATCTGTAGTAGAAGGCAGTGGTCAACTGTGTCAAAAGCAGAGGACAGGTCAAGAAGCAGGAGTATAGAGTATTGTCCGTTCGCTTTGGCTGTAAGTAGGTCATTAGTAATTTTGGTCAGGGCTGTCTCCGTGGAGTGATGGGGGCGGAAACCAGATTGTAGAGTGTCAAAGAGCAAGTTAGAAGAGAAGTGGTAGGAAAGCTCAGCGTGGACATGCAGCTCCAGGAGTTTGGAAGCGAATGGGAGCAGCGATATTGGGCGATAGCTGGACATAGCGGTTGGGTCGAGGGTTGGCTTTTTAAGGATAGGCGCGATTGTGGCATGCTTGAAAGCAGAAGGGAAGGTACCGGAAGTTAGTGATAGGTTGAAGAGGTGGGTTAGGGATGGAATAATAGTGGTGGTGAGGTTGGGGAGGAGGTGGGTTGGGATGGGGTCAAGTGCACAGGTTGTGAGGTGCGATTTGGAGAGAAGACAATTAAGCTCCCCTTCAGTTATGTTGGAGAGGGAGGTTATGGGGTTGGGGCATTGGTCTGGTATACAAAGTGGTTGAGGTGGTTGAACAATGAAGACTTGCCTTGTTTGGTCGATCTTATTTTTGAAGTGTGTGGCAAAGTCCTCAGCAGAGATGAGGGAGGTAGGAGGGGGCAGTGGTGGGCGGAGGAGGGAGTTAAAAGTTTTGAATAACTGTTTGGGGTTGTAGGATAGGGAAGATACGAGGGTTGTGAAGTAGGCCTGTTTAGCAGAGGTGAGGGCAGATTTGAAAGAGAGTGTTGCTTGTTTGAATGCAGTGAAGTCGTCTTGCGAATTTGTTTTTTTCCAACGCCGCTCTGTAATCCTGGACACTTGCCGGAGCTTTTTAGTGGTGTTATTGTGCCAGGGTTGTCTGTTGGTACGTCGCACTCTGCCATGAACGAGAGGGGCGACCGTGTCAATAGCCGATGTGAGAGTGGCATTGTAGAAAGCAGTGGCACTGTCTGTATCGTGGAGTGAGGATATTGATGCCAGTGAAAGAATAGAGTCGGAGAGTGTGTGGATGTCTAGGTGTGCAAGGTGTCTGCGGGGGTGCACGTGTTGCTGGACATGGGTGACAGGAGAGGAGGACAGGGATGAGAAAGTGAGTAGATGGTGGTCGGATAGAGGGAGAGGGGAGGTGGTGAAGTTAGATAGAGAGCAGAGGCGGGTGAAGACCAAGTCTAATGTATGACCATCCGTGTGGGTGGCTGAGGAGGACCACAGAGTAAGTCCAAAGGATGAAGTAAGGGACAGAAGTTTGGAGGCTGCTGACTGAAGGGTATCAGTGGGGATGTTGAAGTCACCCATGATGATGGTGGGGATGTCAGTGGAGAGAAAGTGAAGAAGCCAGGTAGTGAATTGGTCGATGAAGGCAGTGGTCGGGCCTGGAGGTCGGTATATGACGGCCACTTGGAGGTTGGAGGGAGAGTAGATGCGGACAGAGTGGACTTCAAAGGAAGGGAGGATTAGGGAGGGAAGAGGTGGGATTGGGTTAAAGTTGCAGTTAGAGGAAAGGAAAACACCCACTCCTCCACCATGTCTGTTTCCAGGGCGAGGAGTGTGGGTGAATTGGAGGCCACCGTAACACAGCGCAGCAGGGGAGGCGGTGTCAGAGGGTGTCAGCCATGTTTCTGTGAGGGCGAGGAAAGCAAGATTGCGAGAGAGAAAGAGGTCATGAATCACATGAAGCTTATTGCAGATGGAGCGGGCATTCCAGAGTGCTCCAGAGAGAGGGAGCAGGGGGGTGGGTGTCAATGGCACAGGTTTTACGTTGGAAAGATTGCGGTAGTTCTTATTAGATAGGGAGCGGTAGGAAGGAGTACTAATGGTGGGTATGAGCTGTGTAGGTCCAGGATAGGGAGATATGTCACCAGCAGTGAGGAGGAGCAGAGAAAGGGAGAGCAGATGGGAGAAGGAGAGAGGGAAGCTTGTTTTGTGTTTTATTAGGACAGATTTGAGGTTGAGGAGCAGGTCAGCAGAGGAGGACAGGTGGGGAGGAAGGAGGGAAGGGGAGATGATTATTTGATTAGAGGGTGCTGGGGTTTGGGGATAGCGAAGGAGAGAGAGGATTAACGGAGCAAACACTGTGAAGGCATATGTAAACATGGTGAAATAGTGAGATGGGTAAATAGAAAAGCCAGGTACAAGAAATAGAAGTGCTTACTCAGCAGACATACCAAAAAAGACATAGTGTGGGGTCCTGACTCCTGCCGTGACTAACTGCCGTTGAAATAACTGCAGCTCACTGTACTTCTGCTGCGTGTGCGTGCCTGACCCCCACGCGTGCACCCCTTAGACTGCTACTGAATATATAGGACTGAGTAGAGGATCAGGTGGGAGGAGTTGTGGTAGCTGCTTTGGGATAAATTAGCAGCTGCCAGCACACCAGGGAGGATAGACAATCAAAGGCACAGGGCCTGGCTGCATCCATATGCTGGTAACACCTTGCACTGATAGCATCTCTACTGGCCCCAGCATGGCTATACAGCAGTAAGTATTGAATACAATGCAACAAATTAATTTAGCAAACATTCAGCAGGCACATTTAAAAGGGAAAGGTTGCACAGTAGTAAAAGTCAGATCCCAGCAAGCAGAGGTTGTAGAGATTGTACATTTAAAAGGGAAAGGTTGCACAGTAGTAAAAGTCAGATCCCAGCAAGCAGAGGTTGTAGAGATTGTACCATTTAAAAGGGAAAGGTTGCACAGTAGTAAAAGTCAGATCCCAGCAAGCAGAGGTTGTAGAGATTGTACCATTTAAAAGGGAAAGGTTGCACAGTAGTAAAAGTCAGATCCCAGCAAGCAGAGGTTGTAGAGATTGTACCATTTAAAAGGGAAAGGTTGCACAGTAGTAAAAGTCAGATCCCAGCAAGCAGAGGTTGTAGAGATTGTACCATTTAAAAGGGAAAGGTTGCACAGTAGTAAAAGTCAGATCCCAGCAAGCAGAGGTTGTAGAGATTGTACCATTTAAAAGGGAAAGGTTGCACAGTAGTAAAAGTCAGATCCCAGCAAGCAGTTCTGTCCGTTATTCCCATAGATAAGAATGATGTAATGTGACGTCATCAGAATCTCTCACCTCTCCAGTGAGACGGAAGAGGATCTCTAGGGTGAGGTGTAATATCCTCTCCGCCATCTTGTCTCTGTCCATATCCATCTTTGATGGGTAAATCAGGAAAATTCTCTTCTATAGAAGATCTTCACTGAGAGGATCCGATATTGTAGAGACCTGAATGAGAAGAAGAGACGATGTAACATCATAAGAATCCTGTAATAATACAATTACTGGAGATAATAAGGGAAACATATGAGGAGATTTATTATTTTACAGGATTTAGTTTTCTTCTTTACATCTACTAATAAAACCTATATATTTAGGCCACAGACAACAAGCAGTTTCTTCCTCGGAGTCGGCAGCTGAATACGTTCCTCATAGACTCATCTTCCATAACGCTAATTCTCCTCTCATTACCGACCCTGGAATCGGCATTAGTAATACTGCAGGAGATATTCATTACACGTGACATGAGGAATAACTACTTCATGATGAGGACGACATCTTCATCTTCTACTACGGCTCTAGAGACATATTTGTCCAGAGTCGGTCCCTGACTCCATCACCGCCGTCGTCTATATGAATGTTTCCCGTCTTCCCCGCACTGTAATCTTCTATCACGTTAGATCTCAGCTCTGATTCACACACAGAAGTTTGAGGCTTTTAGAAAAGATTTTCTGTTTCCACAAACACAACGGACAGAAATGATTTGATCCCAAAGTCTCCATGTACAGTGATTTATGGGGTTTATTTCTGGCCTTAGGCTTTCCTATATTACAAGAAAAACCCCAGAAAAAAAAAACAGATATTAACCCCTTTACACCCAAGGGTGGTTTGCACGTTAATGACCGGGCCAATTTTTACAATTCTGACCACTGTCTCTTTATGAGGTTATAGCTCTAGAATGCTTCAACGGATCTTCGCGATTCTGATATTGTTTTCTCGTGACATATTGTACTTCACGTTAGTGGTAAAATTTATTCGATATAACTTGCGTTTATTTTTTAAAAAAACGCAAATATGGCAAAAATTTTGAAAATTTTGCATCTGGAGAGCCACTGATGTGCCTAAACAGTGGAAACCCCCCACAAGTGACCCCATTTTGGAAACTAGACCCCCTAAGATGTGTGGTGAACAATTTGAACCCCAAGTTCTTCACACAAGTTTATAACGTAGAGCCAAAAAATAAAAAAATCATATTTTTTCCACAAAAATGATCTTTAACCCCAATTTTTATTTTCCCAAGGGTACAAAACGCAAAAGTTATTGTGCAATTTGTCCTGAGTACGCTGATACCCCATATGTGGGGGTAAACCACTGTTTGGGTGCATGGCAGAGCTCGGAATGGAAGGAGTACTGTTTGACTTTTTCAACGCAGAATTGGCTGGACGCCATGTCGTGTTTAGAGAGCTCCTGATCTGCCTAAACAGTGGAAACCCCCCACAAATGACACCATTTTGGAAACTAGATCCCTCAAGGAACTAATATAGATGTGTAGTGAGAACTTTGAACCCCCAGGTGTTTCACTAAAATTTATAACGCCCGAGCATGAAAATAAAAAAAATCATATTTTTTTCCACAAACATGATCTTTTAGTCCCCAACTTTTTATTTTCCCAAGGGTAACAGGAGAAATTGGACCCCAAAAGTTGTTGTCCAATTTGTCCTGAGTACGCTGATACCCCATATGTGGGAGAAAACTACTGTATGGGCACACGTCGGGGCTCGAAGGGAAGTAGTGACGTTTTGGATTGCAGACTTTGATGGAATGGTCTGCGGGCATCATGTCGCGTTTGGTGAACCCCTGATGTGCCTAAACAGTGGAAACCCCCCACAAGTGACCCCATTTTGGAAAATAGACCCCCCAAGGAACTTATCTAGATGTGTGGTGAGCACTTTGAACCCCGAAGTGCTTCACAGAAGTTTATAACGTACAGCCGTAAAAATAAAAAATCTGTTTTTTTTTTTTTTTTTTTACAAAAATGATTTTTTCGCCCCAAATATTTTATTTTCACAAGGGTAACAGGAGAAATAGGACCCCAAAAGTTGTCCAATTTGTCCTGAGTATGCTGATACTCTATATTTGGGAGAAAACTACTGTATGGGCACACATCGGGGCTCGGAAGGGAAGTAGTGACGTTTTGGTTGCAGACTTTGATGGAATGGTCTGCGGGTGTCATGTCGCATTTGGAGAGCCCCTGATGTGTCTAAACAGAGAAAACCCCCACAAGTGACCCCATTTTGGAAAATTGACCCCCCCCCCAAGGAACTTATCTAGATGTGTGGTGAGCGCTATGAAGCCCCAAGTGCTTCACAGAAGTTTAGAACGTGACACTTTTTCATCGCTTTTTATTTCGATTTTTCGGAGGTTAGAAAGAAGAAAAATCAGCAATTCATGAATTTCTTTTGGGGGGGGGGCGTTTATACCATTCCGCGTGCATTAAAATTGATAAAGCAGTTTTATTCTTCGGGTTAGTACAATTATGGCGATACCTTATTTATATCATTTTTTTATGTTTTGGAACTTTTATACAATAAAAACAATTTTATATAAAAAATAATTGTTTTTGCATCACTTTATTCTGCGAGCTATAACTTTTTTATTTTTTCGCTAATGATGCTGTATGGCAGCTTGTTTTTTGCGGGACAAGATGACGTTTTCAGCGGTACCATGTTTATTTATATCGGTCTTTTTGATCGCATGTTATTCCACTTTTTGTTCGGCGGTATGATGATAAAGCATTGTTTTTTGCTTTGTTTTTTTTTTTCTAAGGGGTTCACTAAAGAGGTTAACTAGTGGGACAGTTCTATAGGGCGGGTCGTGATGGACACTGAGATACCAAATATGTGTACTTTTATTTTATTTTTTTTATTTACATGAAGAAATGAATTTATTGGGGAATATTTTTTTTTCCTTTGTTTTGGTTTTTTTTTCACATTATTTTCATTTTTTTAACTTTTTAAATTGTCCCAGGGTGGGACATCA
The DNA here is from genome assembly GCA_033576555.1 of Oophaga sylvatica. NCBI lineage: Eukaryota > Metazoa > Chordata > Amphibia > Anura > Dendrobatidae > Oophaga > Oophaga sylvatica. Next base: position 5,275 of record JARQOD010004161.1, on the reverse strand, counting down.
CTGTATAAAGTCAGATCGCTGGTCTGACAGTTTGCACAGCACTCTGTCAGACAAGCAATCTGACAGGCAGTGCTGCAGGCTTTCTCAGCACCTGCTCTCAGCAGGCACTGAGGAAGCCGCCTCCCTGCAAGACCCCGCATCCATCTTGGATCCGGGGTCCTGCAGGAGAAGGGTCCCTGGGAACAGCGCGCTGTTCTGAGGGTCTCACGGAAGCACGCAGGGAGCCCCCTCCCTGCACGATGCTTCCCTATACCGCTGGAACACTGCGATCATGTTTGATCGCAGTGTGCCAGGGGTTAATGTGCCGGGAGTGGTCTGTGATAATCAGCTGACACCCGGCCGCGATAGGTCTTGCTCCTCCCGGGAGTGTGTCCGATCGCATGTGACGTACTAACCCGTCCATGGTCATACGGGCTCAGGTCACATGGACGGGATAGTACGTCCAATGGCAGAAAAGGGTTAAAATGTTTCTAAAGCAAATTGGCTCCAATAATTCTTGTAAGAAGAAAAAAATGGAAAAAGCAGAAGACACATTTTATAATTTTTAACATGTTAAACATTTATTAAAATTAACTCTTTTGGGCCCCAGAACATAGATGTACACCACAGGGACGGCACAGGTGCGGCTGCAACAAAAACCCTGACAGTTTAACCACTTGCTGGTGTGAAAAGCAAACATGGCATCTAAGAAGGTGTGACAGAGTTCGACTGAATGCCGCCCGCCTCCAAGTACTGGATAGTATGGGGCGGCCTAGTTACTACGATACTTACAGGCCTAATAATGGTGTCTGGGTTGCAATGTATGAAGGTCTATTAGGCCGGGCCAGAGGCAGCGTCCAATAAGTTACCTTTTAACGCCCCCATACACATTAGACTAAAGTTACATGGAAGCACTGATTTCGGGGGGTTTGGCGACCATATAATGTATTTGGGGCCTCCCGACAGATGATGTCAGGGCAGAGAAGGATCTGACATCCTGAATTTCAGAGGATAATCTTTTGTTCTTCCTGTAGATAATCCTCCTCTAGAGGAGTCTGGAGGCGACTCTCTCATACAGACCACAGGAAAGCTGGAATATGTGTGTGTATGGGGGAGTCGGGAGAGATAGCCGTCTGTCAAATGACCGTTCAGCCAGCTCTTATCTCATGTGTATGGGGCCGTTAGTATTACACTGACAGGCAGTGATGATATACGGCACTACAGTAGTACAGGGCATCACCGGAGCCATCAGAGGCTTGTATGTTGTATGATCGCACTGATCAGAGGGGTTTAAAGAAGGTTTAAAGTGAAATTAATATCACAGTGTCAGCAACAAGAAATATCCATCACTATATGGAAAGAAGAGCCACTGCACAATGTTAGAGAAGTCTCGTCCATAACTACTTTATTATACTCTATTATCCTGTACACAGTGGAGTAGATAGAAATCACAGATCCCACAGCAATAGCTGGAATTGAACCCTCCAACGGAAAGAAAAAAAATCTAATCTATCTATCTATATTTGGCAGAGTCATATCTCCCGACTCTGCAGATCGCATGCTGTCGTTGTACGCCCAGACCAGATAGTATGGAGATGATGAGGGATACCAAAGTGCAAAAATAGACTTTCCTTTACTTAATCAGAACTTGATGAGAAGTATATACATCAGACAGCAGGCACAGCACTTTATGATGCTTCTTCTGCATTATGCAGAGTCAGGAACTTTCCGGTTACATGTGGCGGTACATAACTCTTGTTATAAGCCACAATAGTGCAGCAAACCTGAGCTAATGACGTCTTCCTGCTCTTTGTCTCCGCTATGTTCCCTGCCTGGAATCCGAATTCTTACTGCCATTATATCTTTGCTCACCTTCAGAACGTACTATCTGATGTCTCCCTCCTAGCACACAACACCCTATCAGGAGGACTGCAATCAGATAGACCGAAGGTCTGTATTTCTCACTTTCTGACTCATCACAAGGAAATTGTTCTCCTGTGTGCCCATGTAGCTCAGTATGAGGCCTCCCACACAGTATGACGGCCCCCACAGCACCTCACACAGTATTATAGCTAGAGATGAGCGAATATTTCAATGTTAGGTTCGGCTCACGATCGCCGAATTTGCAATATTCGCCAATTTAATCGTTGATTAAATCGCCAAATATAGCTGAACATGCAGAGCACGAAAGCCGGTGTTTCCCAAGCTGTGTGACAGTGTGGTAAACACCGGTGTAGCGCTGCTGATTGGCAGTAAAATCATCCCCGCCGGTCAGAGAGCCGCAGTTTCCACGGTGACCGCTCATCTGTGATCGGAGGTAAAAAGTTTACCTCCGGTCACTGGTGTCAGCTGATGGGACTACAGCTCCCATCATCTGACACCTACAACCGCTAATAACAGTGAGAGCCGGAGCGGTGGATGAGAGGATTTATCAGCTGCTACTGCGCTGTAAATAAATAATAAAAAAAGAAACTGAGTGGGTTCCCCTGTATTTTTGATAACCAGCCAGGCAAAACTCACAGCTGGGGGCTGCAACCCTCATCTGTCAGCTTCAGCAAGGCTGGTTAAATCAAGAATAGAGGGGTCCCCCCAAAATCTGGCAATTCATGTGCCGCGTTCAGTAAAATCACAGCGTGACAGGTTAGAATAGAAGAGATAGGACAGATATATACATAGATATATAGATGTCAGTGACACACACACATATATAATGTTATATATTACATAGATAGACAGATAGAAGAAAAGCTGGTAATTAAGCAGCCGCGGAGGTGTAAAATCACAGCAGGAGCCGACAGGATAGAAGAGATGGATTACATACAGTAAGTACAAATAGAATAGGTAGATATACAGATGTCTGTGACATATAACAATTAGTACAGTGTGTCCAGCTTACTGTACATGTATTTAAAAGATTTTTCTGAAAAAAAAATGGCGTGGGCTCCCGCATAATTTTTTGTAACCAGCAGAGGGAAAGCCGATGGCTGGGGCCGATGTTTATACCTGGGAAGGGGGTAATACCCATGGAGCGTCCAAGGCTATTAATATCCACTCACAACTATATAACTTAGCCTTTATTGGCTATAAAATGGAGGACCCCAAAAAAAAGTGACGTAGGGTCCCCCTATATTTAATAACCAGCAAAGACTATGTAGACAGCTGCGGGTTGATATTAATAGCTTAGGAAGGCTAAAAACATCAGTTCTCAGCAGCCCCAGAAAAGGTACATCTCTAAGATGTACCAATTCCGACACTTAGCCTCACTCTCCCACTTGCCCTATAGCGGTGGCAAGTGGGGTAATAGTTGGGGGGGGGATTGATGTCACCTTTGTATTGTCCTGTGACATCAAGCCCCGATGTTAGTAATGAGAGGCGTCAATAAGACGCCACCATTACTAACCCATAGTCACATTGAAAGAGAACACAGACACCCAGAAAAAAGGAAATTAGACCTACCGGTAATTCTATTTCCAGGTAGTCCCTCAGGACAGCACCATGGAGGACGTCCTCCCTTGACCTATAGCGGCACAGGATCACAGAGAGGTTAAAAGGCCCCTCCCACCTCCACCCTCCAGTGTTTTTTCAAAGTACCACCGAAGGATGGCGGGAAATGGTCTAAACGCGCCCTTACAAACGCGTATGTAAGAAACCATTGAACAACTTCTTCTTTATCTCTAGCTTGGCAACTCGACGGACCATCCGCCGAAGATTGATCCCTTGCAATCCTAAAGAGAAACATAAGGGAGGGAATTAAGGGTGCTGTCCTGAGGGACTACCTGGAAATAGAATTACCGGTAGGTCTAATTTCCTTTCCCATTACGTCCCTCAGGACAGCACCATGGAGAATACCAAAGAAATATCCCAGGGTGGGTACAGAAGCTCAAGGACCAAAGTCCCAGGCAAGAACCAGGTTAGATATAGAAATGATCTGAAAGATCAAAAGAAATATAGATATCTAAAGAAATTCGTAAAGTAAATCACAGTAGTGAGTGTCCGATATATGTCTATAATGGCCAATTCCAGTATGAATGTGGTAAACAAGATATGCCGCAGAGGCGGAGAGTGAAACACAGCCGCTGTACCCCAATACCACTAAAGAACCGCAGAGAATTACAGTTATTTTGATAGATATAGACACCGCAGCCACAGAATATCCTTAAAAACCTTATTGCCCAGCAAAAATATTGTGATAGTTACAGTCACCACACAATGAGGACTGTACAGACCAGTAATCGGCTGGATGTGCTTAACACGGGACTGTTCCTTCATCGGGCCTCCTGGATCAGATTAAACCTTGGTTAGAGACGGCTTACCATACTACGAGGAGACCTGCAGGACAGAGACCCTGCTGAAAGATCAAGCCAAATAACAGTTAGTACATGGAAAATGACAGAGCATTCGGATGTATGTTACCCTACTCATTCTGGAGATCATGTTACTCTGAATCCTTAGATGTCTCAACCCCCAGTAAGGGTTGGATATTATTGGAACTAAGGAAATACTCCATCTGGCAGGTAATATCTCCTGCTACTACCAACATTGGGCTTCTCGGTAGAAGTGTTGAAAGGAAGATATGGATCACCACTCTTGCTTTACTGATGTTAGACACGGGAAGTCTGGACTCTGGAATCGATGACAGTAAGCGGTGGAGGGGGAAGGATGTTGGTAAAAATCCTTTGACACAGGATATTTGACTGTCTCTATATGAGTTATTAGCTACGACATTATATATACAGTATGTGCCAACTTATTTATATATTATATCGTAAAAGGCAATTTTCTTAGAGATGTTTATACACCCGACTGCCCTGGTGGGAGGAACCATATTCTAAAACTAGAGGGAAGTAGGATCCTTCCCTCGAGGGGGAGATTTTTTACTGTGAGTCAGAAGGACTATGGGGCCTCAACTGTAAGCATCCTGGATACAGATTCTTTACATTAGGAGACCTGACTGCTGTACGAGCAGTGGGTATGGGATCTTCTGCCACATGACAGTGCCGCCGATTTGCCATAAAGTACAAAGGCAGTAATGCCGTCTCTGGTAAACGTAATACAACGGATTTAGGGGCCAAGAATCTGTTTACGGGTGTTGATCAAGGAAACTAGTCCGACTGCCATATGTGGAGTCGGGAAGGATTCTTTTCTTTCACCTCATGAGATTTCCTGCTTTCAGCACAGTAGTATGTCCACTTACAGGATGAGCCCCCAAAGACGTCTGTCTCCCTTTAAAGCCAACTATGGAAGAGACTTGCCTTTAGTCCTCAAGGCAGTAACTCACTTGAGAGTTCTGTTCCAA